>SDEE01000101.1:0-104065 GCA_004126415.1 Candolleomyces aberdarensis | reverse complement strand
CACTGTGACAAAGCGAGACCGTGTCGTCCGAGCATACGTTCAAGCGCACGGAGAATGGCCAACAAGATTAGACATGGACAAGTTGGTGGAACACGTCGGGGAGTCCTTCGTTCTCGCTTCAACTACTTTCGTATTCATTTGCCAGCCTGCCACGGAAGAGGATCCCTCAACGCCTATGGAACGCCTTCCACTTACCCTGCGGATGAATGGCCTCGATACACTGTACACGCAAACACTCGCCCGTTCTCAGCTCCTCCCCCATTTCCATCACATAATCTCCACAATTGTGCTCATCCAAATACCGCATTCAATTGTTGGAATCGCAGGGCTTTTGTCCGTCGAGACCTTTGAAGTTGTCCGCGTCCTGTTGAACTTGCAGGCAATTATCCATGTCCCAGGAACCGACGGAGAAGGCAATGTGACTCTGTGTCATACATCCCTTCGTGACTTCCTCACCACCCAAAGCCGTTCGGGGTCTTTCTTTGTACCACCCTCATTTCATCTTCATTTGTCCTACAATTGGTTCTCCTCTGTCTTTCAACGCACCACTGGGTTGGCTGGCCGTTATGCTAGCTCCTGTTTTCCCTTGCATTGGCGCTCCTTCGTTCAATCAAACGCCTGCGACTTCACCAATGAGATTGAGCAGTTCAAGGCTTGCCAATCTCTACAGGCCCAGAAACTGTCTTACCACACTTTCCTTTGCAGTATGCTCTTCCGTCTTCTCTCTCATCTCGAACAAAAACCGATATGGGAGGATATACTCATTGAGTGTAGCAAACAATTGGCTCTTGCAGCGGAATGTCCTGATAGCCGCATTGTTGTCTGGCTGAAACGAAGATTAGCTTTCACATCATTGAACACCTTTGAGCGCTCAGTTGAATTGACTGAGCGTACTTACGAAACGGTACAACATTATATGCAACGTGTTTCAGCCGCTTTCCATACTAAAGTGATTGGTTTGGATTTCTTCCTTTCACCAGATCATAGAGCTGAAAATACTTGTCTAGTTTCCAGCAACTCTACAACGCTTGATTAAAACTTCCTTAATACTCCAAAATGAGTATGTTATACAAGATGCAGTAAGTGTCCCCAACTGAAGACCTTCAGTTCCGCCATGATGACCATCGCTTTCAGGACGATGTGTCGGGCATGAATATTTTTAATGTATGTCGTCGATTCTTGGTCCCGGGTTGTCAGAGATATTGAAAGGTCCTGAACAGTGGCTCGAATGGGTCGTGGTCCATGCTCAATCCAAATGGGAAGAAACGGGGATAACGCCGCGAGCCCCCCTGAAGCTTTTCGCTTTCAAGAGACCCAGGAAACACGAGCTCAGATTCACCTTTGAGACCTAAGACTGATGGCTAACATTCGGATCCATACGAGCTGTATGGTAATGATTTATCCACTCCATGTGCGCGTTGTAAAGGTTGCTAAGCATCGTTTCTCTCGCTAACAGCTGCAGCAGCACGACGCGCAACTTGGGAGTCACAATCTATACCTGGGTCTCCCCAGGGCTCGGATATGACAGGCTTTCCCCCAACCAGAGGGGCAGGATAGTGTGGCTGGGACGCAAACCTGTACTCCCTCAATTGGCGGGCCGCTAGTACCGCAATAATATGGATACGACGAGTAGTACAGACGGACTCAAACGAAATCCGGTTGATTACGATATTCAGCAACACCAATAGTTAGTATGGTACAAAACAACAAAAAACTAGACTTGGTTGTCCACCCATGCAAATGGGAAGTGAACGAAGGGAGATGGAAACGACATGCACATACATACTGATAGCACGAGACAAACGAAACGCACCTCCTAGACAACTCGCCGACTCCTTGACCTGCCCACCGTGCATGACTGTTTGAGTGCACTTCTAGGGTTTCGGATCGTGTGTACGATTTCGACTGCATCGTAACGGAACGAGGGGAGAATTTCCGATCCGTCAAGATGCCAGCTAATCAGAGCGTAGATCAGGGGCAATGATCGTTGTGTTGCCATGCATCTTCAATGTCGGTGCGTAGTCGGCGGATTCAAGAGCTTTCTTCGTCTGCTGTACATTCCAGCAGACCAAGAAAAAGAGAGAGAGGGAAAGTCTGAGGATATTGCACGGTGACGGAGGGTCAATGAGAGGCATACGTACACTGGGATAAAAGCGGAGATATGAACAGCATCTGCACTATCTGCCACTCTAAATTGGAGGAAGATCTGTTGGCTATGACGTGACGAAGGCCCAGCGACGTGGAGTGGTACAGGGCCGAGTACGCACGCAGAAAACGATCCGGCGAGAGATGATGCAATCGCTGTACCTGGAACATTCCGTTTGCTGATCCTACTTCTCAAGCTTTGGTTCTGTTGGACTGTGAAACAGAGGTCAGCAATCGGAGTCTCCGAAAGTGCAATCCGCGGATACTTGCTTTGAGCCGGTGTAGCCTGGAGCATAGCCACGATCTAATCTAATCAATTATAGCCTTTCCTACAAGGTAATTGGCCGCCCCGTCGGCCTGGGCTCGCTTCGCAGTCCGAGTTTCCATGTCATTGTCAATGCTAGTACATTAGGGTGAGCAAAAGATTAAGAAGCCCTTTGGGCTTCTTCATCATACACTCACCTCTCCTCTGCTTCTCGTTATCGCCTTAGCGTTGCTCCCATCCCTTGTTCCCTGCATTTTTTACACCTCTTATACATATTGTTTCCGTTTGCCGTCTGTGATGTTCTGCGGAAATGCCTGGCTTTCTTGATAACCCTGCAACGAGAGCACCTTTCGCGTGTTTGACACCGAGTGCACCGAGACCTCTGATTTTGGATAATACAGCTTCTGGAGTAAGGAGACCGCATAGAGAGCATTTTCTGCATGAAGGATTGCAAATTCGGAGGCAACTGTGCGACCGGCTGCCTCCTGGAAATGAGTTTCTTGCACAATGTCAAACGAAATCAAGGGAAATGCTAGGTATGTCCTCAATAACATACGTTCTGTCTCCAAGAGCTAGACGACCACTTCCAGATCTGGCCGGAGGAGGTACTCGGGTTTCAGGCATGGAGTGGTTTGGGTAAACGACACGAAATCGAGGAGCGTGTTGGCGTGTCTGATGGACGCGCCGCGACCAGACGCGTCAAAATCACCCCCTTTTCGTCGTTTTTTCCCCATTTTTTTTTCGCATATTCAGGAAGACATGGACATTCTACACACGTGGCCCAAATTTTATAAGGATTATCGCTGGCGATATCGAGAAATGGGGCCTTGAATCTGCGGAAAGATTTGGTCTTGTTTGGCTCCGCCAAAAGTTTGGGCCCCCCTTGAGTACCAAGATTGCTCGCTTTGCTCGCAAAAAGCATCACCGCGAATCCGACCAAGCAAATCCTGCGAACTTCGCTTCATCGCCCGCCTCCGCCGCGCAGGCCCCCAACAGTTATGACGCCTCAGTACTCATTGAGCTTGCGTGTAGATGATCATCCCTGGGACGAGATATGAGAGTGCTTCAGGTGGTCCGTTCCTTGGGTATATCAGCAATCAGGGGAGTGAGTCACAGATTGGTAGTTCGTGGACTTTGTGAACAATGGCTAATCTCTTGGAATTGTAGGCACACAACAGCAACTCACCCTATCAAGGATGCTGAGAACGCCGTGGTCGTCAGACCGATTAGTGGCACCTCGCCAAGGCCACCTCAGGAGTCCCAGCTCAGGTGGAGACCTTCGTCTTACCATGGGCAAGATGGACAAGCTGGTCGCTCTTGTCAAACCTGTTCTCGGCGAACTAGATCACTACGCCAACTATTCGCTTACGCTGGAGAAGCCGTGGGTTTCGCCGGAATATGGTCTTCGTGACTAGATAGTTCATACTAACATCCTTAATCTAACTTAGGTCCGAAGCTTGCAAGCGGTTCAGTTCTTTGAACATATACAAGGTGGCTTTGAAGCGGCTACGAATGCGGTGTGTATTTTTTTCAACGATGCCGTAAGAATCGTCAAAGGTTTAATTATGGTCTCCATAGATTCAAAAGCGAGATCGCGTTGACAAGGGAGTCGTGCATGCAGGATTGCAAGAACCATGATCACGTCTCTTCAGTGCTAAATTCTTGGTCCACTGTCTTCTAATCCACTCAGGGGTGAGACACAAAGAAATCCTGTTCACTCGGTTCGAAATTATTTCTCAATCGCAGATAAAGCGCAGTTCGGAGCCGTTGGTGAAGAAGCCTCTCTCTTGGGTTCGGAGCGTTGCAGAAGATCCATCCTTTTGGAACCTTGAGATGGAGCTACTTCCTGTATTCAAATCTTATCGTGGTTCAGTCCAACTTGGACTCACACTTAGGGACGGACCATTCCACCAGAACGCAAAGCACGAAAATGCCTTCGTTAAATGGTAAGCACAACCGCTTCCTTGGGAGATTTGCTTTCTCCATAACCACCCCATTTCTCCAGGCAAAGTCCCAGATAACTCAGTTCCGTCTTGATACGTGAAGTTCAGGTGGAAGCGGTTGCTTCGCGGCCCTGGAGCTGATTAGTTTGGAACCCCACCTTCGCACACAACTTCGATCGCACCCCAGTATCGATATCGCAGCTTGGGGAGTTGTTATTGTCGGAGAATGCCTAAATATATCACAGCAATGGCGAAAGGAAGGCCTGACCCAGGAGTATGATGAGCTTGTGACGAAGGTAGCTGCTCAGCTCTCAAAAGGGAAGTGGATCCGGAGTAGGTAAGTGAGGCCTGCACGCGTCTGGAAGAGAGCTTACTGCAACATAATCGGCAACTTGTAAGCCAAATGTAAGTCTCGGACGTGCAACTTTTCCGACTGACCAACTGTGCCTCTTGCCCATGGTGAGAATGTACTTGACACAATATCAGGACGCTGTCCGGTGGTGTGTCGGCCCTGAAATTAGTGCGCGACAAGGAAGCGAACCTTTGAATTGACGGCGTATGTCACCCAGCCATTCCCGTAGACCTTCGATTCTCAGCCTCATTCATGCGAAGTATAGCCTCGCTCGTTTCTATCTTGGAATGCGAAGATTGAGCGGAGGTGGTCATCCTGGTATGGAGTTGCACCAGTATATAAGAGTGTGGAGTTATCCGATTTGCACACAACAGACAACATTCCTCCCATCCCTTCTGCGCCAATGTCACAACCCGACAACATCTTGTCCATCGAAGAATGCTTCAGCATTATACGGCGATGGCAAAAGGATGGCCCGACCGAGGAAGAGCGCGACGGATTTGTAACGAAGGCATCGGATCTGCTCACCGACTCAGACGCGGTCAACGAGTTCTTGGCGAGAGTCAGCGAGGCTGCCAACTTGGCGAAGGCAATCGAAAGCGTCTTTGCCCAGAATGAAGGGTTGCTTCTGCTCTGGTTTCTTTCACCTCTGGTTCCGGAATGGGATGCTTTGTGGGATGTGAGGCTTGATTTCGTTGAACCCATTTGACTGATTTCTGACCCTCCCTATCCAAATAGAGATTCAGGTCTTGTGTGCGTTATTCCTGCGATATCGCGTTAAACACCATGAGTATTCTCCAGCGTAGGTATTGCTGACATTTAGTGTTCTTCGGTGCTGAAGCTCCATCGACTTTAGGTTTCGACGCCGTCTATTTGGCACAGGTTGAAACCATCCAGACTGAGCAGGATCGTCAGAACGCGATTGCTGCACTGGAGCCTTTCATCGTAAGTTTTGGGCGATTTCGACAGATGACCGAGGGTATAGATAGCTGACCATCGTTCAAAGGCCGAACTGGAGACCACCGATATATCTGATGAACTGTCGCGACAATTCTTAGATCTAAAGCGTGATATTGAGTATTTCGGACAGAAATACAGCGTCTTCTCTGAGAAGAACGCAATTATTCCGCTCACCAGCGATATCGAAGCGTAAGTGTAAGGATCTGTCTCTGGATTATATTTTTGCTGATACAATGGTTAGTCTTGATGCACAGGTATGCACTCCGGTCTTATAGGACCTACAATTCTTGTTGAAAACCGTTAGATCACTGCGGCGCAGAATGCTATTGGTGTATTGGGCGGGGGCGCCCTATTACGAGTACGGAACCATCCGCTTCGGGTGCCCAAAGTTATCACTGACAGAATTCATCTAGGTCCTTGGGCTGGGTGCAAAATCTTCTAATCTTGTTGCTTCATTGCAATACTACCGTAACCGTAGGTGAAATTCTGGGGAAGAATTATTCATTGGAGCTTACATTGTAACATTAGAAAAAGCCGACACCTTGAAGGACGTCCGTCGCTCAGTAACGTCAATCAATACGCTAGTGGCGCCTCAGGTGGAGGCATCCACCAAAGCCGACTCGCTTGAAAAACCAAGGATGGATGTAATGTTCGACAACCTCGTCGTGTTCGCTGAGATATGGGCATCTGTGAGTACCTCTACCCAATAATTCATTCATCGCTGACCGCAGCCGGGATGGATAGGTTCGAAGCCAAAGCGTCCAATTCACCGAGATTTTGAAGGCGGGCCTAGCCTCAGCGACAAACATGGTGAGCAAACTCTTCTCGCATTGCAGGCAGAACCACGGGTGACATTGTACATGATACAGGGATTCAAAAAGCAAGTGAAGTTGGCTCGAGAAGTCTGCACACCCCTTCGCCTGGGCCTGGGGGACTATGTCATGCATCTCAGTTGGATATAAATCGCGTAAATAGCTATGTTTTATGGGAAATCTCTGGCGTCCATGTTTTTCCCCTTACGATAACCATCTTCCCTTCGCGCCACTCGCGTAAGCTCACCGCATCCTCTCGTTTTCAATTTTCCATTTCTTAAAATCCATAAAGCCCCGAAAGATAGCTTTGTCGTTCGTTTACTTGTATTAATAGATTGCTAAATTCATGAAATGTGTGCGTTGGTTTGCCCTTAGTTCTCTGAACGAAGTCGTCAAGAGAAGTCGATAACTGATTACATCAAACCACGAGTACGATGATGATCCGAGTGCACCTTGACTCGGATTTCCCTTGGCCCTCGAGATGGACCCTACTCAAACCTGTACTCCATCAAGTACCTCCCCCCCACTCGGGGAAGAGCCGGTGGTCATCGGATTGAACGGTAGGAAGCTTGGCTATATCTAACCCCACAGGCGGGATAGACATGTCAGTTTGCGCATGCACCGTCTCCTCAGACTCAGCCCTTAGGAGTCGGGTGGTCATCGGGAAACGGCAGGAACCTTGGCTATATCCACCCACCAGAGGCGGGATAGACACGTCAGTTTGCGCATGCGCCGCCCCCTCGCACCCGACTCATTTAACGTGCTCTTGGTCGGTATTGCCGCGATTGCGGACGAGTACCTACAAGCCCGAGGCCCACGACAAGGGAGCACGAGGAAGAAGGCACGGAGTACCTCCCACCCACCTCGGGGAAGAGCCGGTGGTCATCGGATTGAACGGTAGGAAGCTTGGCTATATCTACCCCCGCAGGCGGGATAGACATGTCAGTTTGCGCATGCACCGTCTCCTCACACTCAGCTCTTAGGAGTCGGGTGGTCATTGGGAAACGGCAGGAACCTTGGCTATATCCACCCGCCAGAGGCGGGATAGACACGTCAGTTTGCGCATGCGCCGCCCCCTCGCACCCGACTCGTTTTACGTGCTCTTGTTCAGTGTCGCCGCGATTGCGGACGACGACCTAAGCCCGAGGCCCACGACAAGGGAGCACGAGGAAGGAAGCGCAAAGCGCTTCCCACCCACCTCGGGGAACAATCTCTACTCTACGGGCTACGGCTACGACTACGACTACCACGGCTCCTGCTACGACTGAGACTACGACTACGACTACGACTACTACGATTACGACTGGCGATATCATATCCCGACAACGCCCACGACAAGCTAGTACTATCGTGCATCAGTCCCCCCGCCAATCGTCCTCCACCTCCAAACCCAGACATACTACGGAGACGGCAAGGATTCTGGACGACAACAACATCTTCCCCGCGGTTCGACGCGTCGGGAGCTGCTGCAAAAGGCGAGGACGCCGTTAGTCAGTATGGGGTTGAGCACGACGAGCGCGGGGAAGGTGTACGCACCGTCTCCGCCGACGCCGTCAAGAGTAAGAGCGCTACTGCGATGGCGCTTGGTTCTCTCGCAGAGAGCCAGGCGACCGATAGTAGGCAGAGGGAAGCGTAGAACGCAGGCAGTAGAAGACAAGAGAGAACTGGGGATGGGGAAACTCGTAGGGAAAAGGAACGGCTTTTATGGGCCAGAGAGAGGGCTGACGGTGAGCCAAAAATAGAGTCAAAACCACGCCCGTTAACCAGAGACAAAGGAAAGGGTCAGCCAACGTTTGTTATTTTTGTACCGTCGGTCAGCCTCGATCGCGGGGGCTCACAATTGTGAGGCGTCGAAGGGCACTTGTCGTTTAATGGTGTAGGGCGAGGCTTTCGAACTGTGTTTTGAGTAACGCGAGCTTGTTGGTTTCTGGGGATTGATTTGCGGTTCATTCAGCGTGCAGTTCAGAGGCGATAACAGGAAGATGAGGATGTTATCCTCCTTTCCGCCTGTTGGATCGAACTTCGATCGCCCCTTTGGGCTAGGCCTACTCGAGCGATCTCCTGCCCTAAGGCTATGCGAGGGCATGGCGCGGACTTGCAAGTAAACAAACAAGCAACACAAAGGAATGTTCGAAGGACACTCACACCAAACTCGCAAACTACAATGTCAGGCTCTCGACAGGACCGCGACAGAATTTCTTCCTGTTCATGATTGAAGAGCCTTTTCTTCCCAAGACGACAAAAATACGGGGACTCGAACTTCTAAGAATACAATCAATCCGCTCTGGCCGTCTCATCTCTGACATGACGACTCTTTCTACAGATCAAACGAAATCCCATCATAAGTCTCGAAAATTCCTGCACGAAGTATTGGGAAAACAAAAGACGAGCGCAAGAACAAACGCACAGTGTAGATGGATTGACAATAGGTTCGTTCATAGCTTTCCTAAATCTACGCACATAGACCCAGTGCATCTCCAAGTTCGATGAAAGACGATCATTAGAGCTGTCTGTACAATCACTTCTACTACATTATACGATAAAATGTTCTGATTCCGGCTAGCTATGCTTGAAATCATGACCCATTGAACGTCGAACGATTTCTCAGTTTGATCGTAGACTCTCATCGAGAGGGTACAAACCAAACTCTGTAGCACCATCAAGAAAATCCATGAGCCCTTCGTCCCAATGCTTGGTTGCGTCCACCAGCCTAGTCCAATCCCCACCCCATCCTGGTGGGCTCGTACCACCAACTTGAATGACCGACATTCTCAGTCCATACTTTGCGAACTCCCTGGTCGCTTCTCGTAGCTTGAGCACCACTTCCTCCACCACTTCCTCAACAAACCATCGGTCCACGTGAAAGACAAGCTGCTGAAGTCCCGCTGCAACGGTGGTAGGTTCAGCAGAGCTGTCAGTACGAGGCACACCACTGCCAGTGTCCTGTAGAGCCTTGGTCCTCGACACGACTACTTCTTGGAAAAGTTGGTACGGAAAGTCAGGAGGCTCTTCGGGGCAACGATCACTAAAAATCCATACTCCCAGCGCCTCCAAAAATGGCAGATGACAGCTCCCATCCCTTCTAACTTTGAGGAACCCAAACACCTCCTCGAAGTCTGCATCCCCAAGACCAATGAACAGTTCTTTAAGATTCGGAAATTTGCTCAACGTCTCCACCAAAGACTCTTCTGTCGACTCAGGATGGGAAATAAACGTCAAATGCGTCACCCCTCCAAACAAGGCTGGTGAAAAGCTCCACGACGATTGCATGAAATTCGAAAATAAGCGGAGCTTCGTCAAGGATGGCAGGGAGATCCCAACATCATCACCATCATCGGCCGCAAACGGTGGCATGGAGTCCACAAAATCAAGCTGAGTGAGGTGAGGGAAGACTGTCCGCTTCAAGGGGGTTGGCTCTAGCACTTCGGCTTGAGGGGGCCACTCGTCAGTGATGCTAAACACCCCTCCCTTCAACGAAGTACAGAGCTTGAATATTCTTCTCCAATGACTTGAGCTGACATTGCCACCCAAACAGAGGTGGGTCAGTCGTGACCAGGGAATGTTGGCTGGTATGTCTTGGCGCTCGAGTGCATTCGCAAACACTGCTTGAGTGAGACTGGGTAGCGAAGGTAAGCCGAGCCTATGAGCGAAGCTCAGATTCCGGGGGCTGGACACCGTAACTGATATGACGCGAGGGAATGTAAGGCCACTTAGGGCTATCGCAAACTTGTCGGCACGGATCGCTAGTCGCTGTAGATGCTGACAGGCGGGGTGTCTGGGGAGGAGAGAGGTGAGTAGGGCGTTGCTCCCGACGTCAAAAGGGCTGTTAATGGTGCGAGGGCTGACGGTCAACGACCAAGGGTGCGATTTGAAACGACCCACACGTTCCAGGAAGCCAGAGACAGTTGCTGGCCTTAGCCGCGGGGAATCTCCGACGCATTCGCCTACAACCCAGACTGTGACGTTGGTCCACACCTTCGAAGTGGTCATTGCTATCAGATACCACCGCCGACAGACCAGGCAAAGTAAAGTGGGGTTGGGTTCTATAGGCGTAGGTTGACCTTCAGACCTGTCTTTGTCGTCCAAGCCCCGCGGCCAAGAATATGGTCCCTCGGGCGCACTTGAAATATATCGCCCATGACTTCGACGGGAATCCGTCGCATGGTGGACAAGAGGCCACGGCAAGACCGCAATCGATCTTGAGCGATTTCTTCTTCGTTTTGGAGATCCTGCCGCATATGCCATTGCATTGGGAGCTGGAGGACAGTGATTCGAGACTGGATATCGGATAACTGCGCTTCGCATCTCTGAATGAAATCGAGGATTGCTGCTTGAGCTTGAGGGGAAAATTCATCAGAAGCTCGAGCTGCTTCGACGACCTCGAGAGGTAGGCCAAGCTAATCATATATTCATCGATCAGTGTTGGCCAATATCATATTTCCCGGAACTCACCTCATGTAGACGAAGTGGATTCTTCTCCATATCTCGGGGAGATGGAGACGAGATCGTCCACTGGGTAGAAGTTTCAACTCTATTTCATCATGTGAGTCTGCTGAACAATGTCATGCCCTAAGGCTGTGCGGGGGCCACGGTGCGGACCGCACTTGCAAGTAAACAAGCAAGCATAGCGGGAACTTGTAGACCACAACGACAGCCTTTCGACAGGACCGCGACAGAATTTCTTCCTGAAAAGCCTTTTCTTCCCGAGACGGCAAATCACAATCGATCCGCTCTGGCCTTTTCACCTCCAATCACGACGACTCTTTCTACCAATCAAACAAAATCCCATCATAAGCCACGAAAATTCATGCACAAAGTATCGCAGATGCCAAAAACGAGCGCAAGAACAAACGTACATTATACCAGGCGCCTTACTCAGAGAAGCACCGCCTTCCCAGTCCAAGCAGAGCCCGCCCAGCGGATTGTACACAAAACTTGGAGTAATATGTCCACAAAGGAATATTCGGACCTGGGAACACACCTCGAAGATGGCAAACCTTGTAGCGCGCGCAGACCCTGACGTATACCTCCAACTCAGAACCGAATTGAATAGTCCGCAAAAACAATACGTCCCATTCACATGCATCTGCTCCGGTCTATTTCATTCATCTCCAAACAAGCGTTTTCTGCAAAAGAAAAGCATCATCAGCCACGAATGCTCAACCAAGTAGGAAACCAAGAGGGACAAGGAACGTACACTCTATCAGGCGCCTCGCTCAAAAACGTATGCCCCCCAACCAACTCCCTCGTCCACACATCGTTCATAAACCACAACACATGCCCCACCGCACATCCCACAAGGTCCCCGGCAGCCGCTTTCCACGTCCCATTAAGCACCCAGCTAAAGGCGACGAGGGCAACGGGGAGGTACGGCGCTGTGATAGTTATGAGGCCAAATAGGGATATCGGCGTGGAGGGGTGCCGGCGGGACCAGATGTATATTGGCACGAATGCCAATGGGGAAGAGAGGAAGGGCAGGTTGAACAGCGGGGAGAAACCCTAACAGTAACAAGCGGTGAGGTTAGATACAAATCAAGAAGGGAGAGGGGGAAGGGAGACGCACGAGGAGCATCACGGATGCGAGGAACAACAGCCAAAAGTAATCCGCTTTCTTATTCGCAAACGAAGACTCTTCGAGCATACGGCTGTATCTCATGCTGCATTGCGAAGTAATTAACGGTGATGTCAGGAACCTACCATCCATCCAAAACCCAGGTACTGTGTAGGCACTTACAAGAAGAACATATGAAAGACATAATCCAGCGATATAGGTCCAAAATAAAAGAAATTGAGGACAGCTCGCCATGCCTGAGTTCAACGGTCCCCCCATTAGCACCACGCCACAATTCCCCGACCGCGACGACATAAGTAACACCTCACCTGCATGTTAACAAAAGCGGCCTTGGGGCTATAGTAAAGCTGCAAGGGTGTCACAAGCTGACATTGCTATATATCAAAAAAAGTCCAACAAACTCTCATTAGCCATCCACATTCCAAGAACGAGGAGATATGAGTAAGTAAATACTTACCACAGCCAAACTCGTCAACACAGACAACCCAAGCCACGCCCTCGTAATCGGGGGTATCTGCGTAATCCAAGCCTCGACGCCAACGGGCATGGTGGTAGGTAGACTCCGTAGAGACTAAAAGTGGGGTGGAAGAGCGTAGCAGGGTGGTGGAAGTACCGGAACGAGGAGAAACTCGACGTGTTCGCCGACGCGGGACACGTGTGGCCCAAAGTTAGGGGCGTTCCTGCCTCATTGGGAGTCCATCATATTGACCCCAACCCCCAACGTCCTCAGGGTCTCTTAGACTCTCTCTCGTCCTTGAAGCTTGAGAATCGAGTATGTATAAATCGACGTAAGAGATTGAAAGAGATCTATATTCCATTTGAGCTCTACAAGTGTTTATAGCTACATCCATGGAATGCAAACGAGGAAAGAGAAGTAGAAGAGAATGAGGGACCAGGGTGCCATTAGCCCTTATACATACATAATACCAGCGTCACGGTCATGAATGAACAGACGAACGACAATTCTCAAGCACAAAGGGGGGTGAAGAGGCCAAAATCGTCAAATCTAAGACAAATTGGCTAGAAGTACCCGAGAGATTGCCGTGCGTCTATAACGTATCATATGGGGGGGAGAGACAGTGAGATAGAGGGAGAAAAAGAAAACGTTCGTGACGTGATGAGTAGGAGGGGGCGGTCGGATGTGAGTGTATGTGAGTGTGTGGTGTGTGTAGTGTAGAGTAGGAGTAAAACCAGTTAGTCATAAACTTGATCTAATACGACCACAAAAACACAGAGAGAAAAGAAAGCAGCAGCAGCAAAAAGTGCTAATAAGACACAAATAACCGCGTATTAGAGGTAAAAGTGCGTATCGAGAGAGAGAAAAAGCGAGAAGGAAAGATAGAGTGCAAAACATTTAACTCCAAACATCCAACATCAACCTCGACCGCTCCTTCAGCAGCTTAACCTCCGCCGCACCCTCAACCTCCGCCGACCCACCCTTGGCCTCCCCAAGGATCTTCGCCAAAATCTCCTCCACCTGCTTCGCCATGTTCTTCGCCTCACCGCAGATATACACGTACCCCTTGCCCTCAAGGATAGCCTGAGCAATGTGCTCCCGGTCCTCCCAAATCAAGTCCTGCACGTAAATCTTGCTTCCATCAGGCTTGAACTTCTCTCTCGAGAACGCAGTGTGGAGGTGGAATTTGCCCTTGAGCTCTTCCTTGTACTGCTCCCACTCGTCCGAGTACAAAAAGTCCTCATCCGATCGTCGGCACCCGTAGAACAGCGATATCCGGCCCCAATCATTGAGCGCATCAGGTCCGTTCTTCTCAATAGCCCGACGCGCCAAGGCAATACGCTCTTGAATGAAACCACGGAAAGGCGCAACACCCTATAAACAGAAACAACGTTAATCAACGCCACGTTTAAAAAAAGAAGGGTTATGCAACGTACAGTTCCAGGACCAATCATAATGACGGGACTCTTGGGGTTGGTAGGCAATCGGAACGTCGATCTTCGGACATGAATAGGCGCCTTGTACGTTGTCTCCGTCTTGTACGCTCCTCGAGGTCCCTCAATCAAATACGCAGGAATGCTAACACGCTCTCCATCCTTGGTATCAAAAATCGGCGTAGGCTCTCCATTGACCGCGTGCTTGAGGTTCAACAAAAAGTTGGAACCAAGACCATGCACCCACTTCTTCGTCACAACCTCGCTGGGAATGTTCTCGTGCTTGAGCACAACGACGGTGGCGTGGATGGTACCGGGGTGGAGCTTGGGGCTGGACGAGATGGAGTAGTACCGGGGTTGGAGACGAGGGATAGCCGAAACGATGAGGTCAAAGGGGATAGACCACTTGGTGGTGTTTCCGGGTGTCGGGGCCTGCTTGATGTCGTTACCAGCGGCGAGCTGCAACACTTCAGCCAGCTTGAGGCATCCCTCGGCCACCACGGCGTAGTACTTCTCCTTGTTCGTGTTCAATTCCTTCAAGAACGCCTCGGCCTCTGGAGTAGGAGCGAACTTGGCGAGTGATCCGAGAATTTGGCGACCGGCGACGGCGTTGATATCGATGTAGTGTCTAAGGACGGTACCGTAGGTAGTGGGGACCGGGAAAGGAACCTTGGCCAACGCGGGGTCGAGGGATTCAATTCCAATGACGGCGTCCTGGTTGTCGTACAGACCGAGGGTGCACAGAAGACGATTGACCTCCAAATCGGGGTTAATTGGCCAGACACCCAGGTGATCACCGTGTTGGTACGTGATTCCAGAACCTTCGGTGTTGAACTCGATGTGCACGCAGTTGCGGTCGCTGTGGGGAGCAAAGAGCTCACGAGCAGTGTTGATGGGTGCAGCGTAGGGGTTCTTTGCATCATGGATACCCTTGGTCTTGGTAAGAGCACGAGCAGAGTATTCACCTGCAGGTGATGCCGTGAGCGGTTGAGCGGAACGGTATGGCGTGGAATCACGTACCTAGGTAGACCTTTTCGGGGGCGTGCGCTTCCAACTCCGACACGACAAAGTCTGGGGTGTCACCGCCCTGACCCTCCTCGACGCCCATCGCAGCGGCGAAGGCCTCCCACATGGTGTCCTTCCACTCGAGGTAGTCCTCTTCCATGCTCTTGTCGTCGTCACCTTCGCCACGTTCGCCAATCCGGACAGCGCCCATCGCAGTAAGCGCAGCATCAACCCGTCGGCCGATCACGTTATAGTGCTCGTAGGTCTTGTTACCCAAGCCAAAGACGACGTACTTGAGGCCGTTGAGGGTTCGGCTGCCGCCGCTGAACTCGAACGACTCGTCTTCGAAGTTCTGCATGAGCTGGACGGCGTTATCGGTCGGCTCGCCCTCTCCATAGGTGGCCATGACGAAGAATGCGGCGCAGTCTGCGGGGAGCTCGTCGAGGTTCTCAAAGTCGTACTCTTCGGGGTCGCAGACGAGGGACGAGAGGCCGAATTTTGCTTTGGCCTCCTTGGCGAGACGGATGGCGTACTCCTCTGCTGTGCCGGTCTGCGAGCCGTAGAAGATGACCAGCCGCTTTTTCTGTAGCGCACCATGTAGACAATGAGCAACCTGCTAGCACATCAGACGAGCATCTACTCACCCCATCCTTCATCTTTGCAACGAAGTCGCGAGGATTGCCGGAGCCATTGACGGCGCTTTTGGAGGCGACTGGGGTGATCCTTGGCTTTGAGGTGGCGAAAAGCTGGTCCTTGAAGAGGTAGAGACCGGCAAGGACGACACCGAGGCCAAGGACGACCACGTCTGAGGACGAGGTGGTCATGCCTGTGGCTGAGAGAGCGAGAGGGATAGCTGAATTGAAACCGGAGGTGCCATTACTATCGTCTGCCATTGGCGAATAGAGGGGAAAATACGATACCAGATGAGGGGGCAGGCTGGCGGGCCTGGCTATATAGGTGGATAAGATTAGGGAGGAAGTGGAAGTCAAGGAGGAAAGGTGGGACGTGGCGTGGCTTCGCTCAACCCGGTGTCAATCATTTCTCCGCCTGCGTCTGCTGTTTGGCTCAGTCGGATCATTTTCAGCCCTCCTCCTGCGTCCTCTCCTGCGGCACAGCCATTCCATTTTCTGTCTCTAGACGCAGTACACTGGGCTTTTTACAGTAAAATACGAGCTATACAGTCCTCCTAGATCCCAGTCTCTGCAGCAGACACCCCTGCGGCCGTCACTCTTGTCCGGACATGCGGTGGCAGTCACAGCTCTGAAAAAGCCGCATCCGTAAGTAGCCCATATCACGGATTTTTGATCTCACTCACATCTAGTCGCCTCTGGGCCTCCAACGTCCAGGCGCTCCCGCGAACCCCACGCAGGGTGGGCATCCGGCCGAGCCAGTATCCGGTCGGTGAACTGGATCTGCAGGCAGTCTTTTCCCAGTTCATAGCCATACCATTCCCTGGCCAAGGCGCTCCATTTGCGTACGGCATCTGCACTGAGTAAATGAATTAGCTGCGTGCTCGAGGAAGCAAGGACGGTGGTGTGTCGTCGCAATCGGCCCTCTCCGACTTGACCTTGCATCAGATCGGAAACCGCTCCATCTGCGCGACCGACGCCAACGCACGACGACTATCACTCCCCCAAATGAAACGTTTAAACCACTCACTCCGAATGTCCTGCGGCGACCCAAGCGGCGTCCGCAGCCAAACGTCCGCGTTCACTCCAATAGCCTTCTTCCTCGCCCAGCCGCCATATTTTCCGAACTAGGTTCAACGCTTCCACTCCGTTAATAGACCCGTCGATCCACTTTGCAAAGCGACCCCAGTGCTCGGTCATCGCTGATAAACGGACATCGGACGCCCGAGACTCTGCTTCTGGAAGCGAACAGACGCTGCAGGTGCATGTAAATCCATAACCCTGTTCCAAATACGCTCTGTCGCAAGTCAACAAAATTTCGACTAGTTAGTAAAAACTTTGTATTCAAAAACCTAGTCTTGGAGTCACAACAAATTTTTTTTGGCAAAGACTGACTCACCTTCTTTGATCTCTAGGCTTCTTGGTATCAGTATACGACGTGAGGAGTTCCTGCAAAGAACAAAGCACCGGAACGTCAACCTCCGCTTATCCCACTCCCATGACACCAAGAGGACAATCGCCTTACCTCACCCTTCTTAACGCCCTTGATCGCATGGATGTACAACGTCCCTTCTGTCTCCCGGTACGAATAGACCGAGTTGAAACCACTCGAGCACCCGTGGTTCAGCCTCGCCATCCTAGGGAATATCCCGACCTCCTCCCCGGCTCTGACAGCATTGGTCTCGAAGATCGCCAGAGCGACACGGTCAAGGTCACGTTCTGGGTCCTTGTCTTTCGGGAAGTTGACAAAAGAGAGGTTCCAGAATGATTGCTTCTGCGGTTCTGTAAGCAGAGCCAACTTCTGTTGTATAAATTCCACCGGGGAGGACGTAACTGCGCACAAGCAATGTTGATGTCAGTTTGGGGATGGGTAAATTGATTATTCACAAGAAGCAAAAAACGGATAGCCGGAAAACACACACGTACTCGTAGGAGGCACTGTGAAGAGAGGTTTCTCGTGTAGGATTTGCTCTCCTTGCTGTGAGTAACGCGAAATGACATCAGCACCCCTTCTACACTCCAAGCAAGCCGTGGGCCGACGGAAAGTACGATGCGTATCACTCACCTCGATATCCCGAATCGCGACAGCCCCCTTGCCCTTCCCAGGTATGTCCACCACGACATAGGCAGCGGTTAAAACTTCATCAGAGGATAAACTGCCAGGGTGTAAGCCACCACCAGCAATAACACCACTGTCACTACTGAGTACTCCGTCTTGATGTTCTTGACTTGCGACTTCTCGAGAATTCTGGAAGTACCAGCCGTATAACAATCCAAGGGCTAGCCCGACCGAGAGTAGCAACGTCTTGTATTGTCCAAGTTTGTTCATTCATACATAAACAGGCGGTCGCAATGGATCCCCAGAGGCAAGTCAGTCAATCATTCCGTCAGATAGATTCCACGTTGAGGGTTGAGTTTGAATAAATACACTCACCTGCAGAAGTGCGACCTTGGTCACAGAAGCCGGCTTCGCCGCGCCATCTTTCGCAGACGACTCTCCAGCATTGGCATTGGCAGCCCCGGCCTTCGTCTTGTCCCGCTGCTTCTTCGAATTCTCTCCTGCCTTGGTCGGCCCGCTGCGAGGTTTCGCGGCNGCGCGCCGGTTGGAAGTACCACTAGGTGCCATAGCTCCCGGACGGTGGTTAGGATCTGGTCAGCGGCCAGGCAGTATTCGGCTCGGGCGGTATATGAGGAGAGGAGGGTGGGTTGAGGGGTGAGGAGCCCACCTGTGCTTCGGTGGTCGTGGTCGTCGGGTATGTAGTGGGGTTTCAAGCCATGCCAAGCGCGACGCGCCCGGAATTGAATTGAATCTGATCTCTCTGATGCCACGCGCCAGGCGTTGTAACCGGGACTCTCAGTGCAACGAGGACTCTTGCAACGACTGTCTCTTCGTTTTTCTTTTCCATCCTTTTTCTTTTTTCAGCTTCTCACTTGGTCGAGCTCTTCTGCTCCCATCTGCCATGGCACCCGTTTCGAACTCGAACCCAGCTCAAGCTTCCACTAGCGCAAGCTTCGATGCTCTGACCCAAACTAATAGTTTGGGGAGTGGTGTAGGTTCAACGAAACCCTGTCAACACCCTGCCTCTGACGAGGAACCGTCCTGCTTTGACATTCTGAACGTTTTGCGTTCGCGCATGCACATTGCCCGAACAAAACTCGTGGAGCACACAGTCATCGCGCAAAAGGACGACAGGGGTGCATTTTCCTGGGTGGAATTCGACGCTCCGTTCCACTCACATCTCGTCAAGTGCTCCTTGGCACTTGTCGACAAGCCCGCGCAGCCAGCAATGGTGAAGCAGGCGATGTTTGTTTTTATCTTGGAGCTTTTGAACCGGGAGGCTACAGATTCATTTTTCGACCTCCAGCGCGGTAAAACCAGGGATAACCGCGCGCAAAGGGAGCAAAAGCGTCTTGTACGGAAACGCGCCCGTGCTGCGAAGAGAGAACGTGTTCGGGAGGCTGCAAAGCGGATCGAACATACCACCGCTCGCGCTGTGCCCGAGGGTACAAAGTGTGAAACGTGTGGGAGGCTGTTCAACAGCCGAAAAAAGTTCTCCAAGCACGGGTGTGTGACCAAGGAGATTGAGGAGGCGAAGAAGCAGAAGAAGCAAGACAGGTCGAAGCGCCGGAAAGCTGCAAAGGCTGCTGCGCGTGCCCAGCAGGAGGAGACTCCCGCAAGGCTAGATACGGCGACTGGAGCGGCACCCGCTGTCGTTATCGAGACCTCGAAACCTTCAGAAAGCCTCAAGCCCCCTCCTTCTCCGACCCCTACAAACTCTGGAAGTGGGACCCCGGTAACTGGCAGCTCGGGGGTCAAGGAACAAAACACCAAGGTCTACGACTTCGGTCGTGATCTGAAGTTGCCCTTTGAAACGCGTGAATGCGAGGACTGTGTCAACCAAGCAGTCGCGCTCAAGCACGGTTGTTGGCCCAAGTGTGCGGACCACATTCGATACTACCTGGACGTAGGTGATGACACCACCGAATACGACTGGGTGGACGACGTGTTAGCGGCGACCAAAGATGACCCTGCCCACTAGACTCTTTGCCTAAAGTCGGCCCAGAGATGCCAACCTGCTGCTCATCCAGTAAAATGGATTTAATACAACGTTGGCTAAGATAACGTTTATCGAAGGGCGGTCTGTAATAAGGCCTTAATACTCATTCTGTCGTGCTCGCACCTCAGGTGGGAAAATAAGCCCCGAGCATAGCTGGCAAACAAAACAGACCTACTCTAATCGACCAAAGAGAGGCGAAGCTCCTCCCCTCCGACAGAACAACACACCTCACAACACACTATCTCTAACCATCCCTTTCCAAGACCCTCTCCCTCCACCGAATCCACACCCGCGCCGGCGCTGGACGCCTCCAGCAACCGATATTGTGCTCCAGTCAAGCACGGCACGCGTCAATCATCCTTCAAGCTTCGAGGCTCACCACACCTGTCACCCCAGGTGTAGTAATACCGATATGAACACAGAACATGCTCAAACAACCCAAACACACGATCGAGGACCGCACCAACCCTCAAAAACGACTGTCTCCGGGCCGTTGAGGGGAGCGATCACTCGCGGTGAGCCCGTCATGGTGCAAGGAGAGGCTCGGGGCAAGATAGGGCAAGGCGAACATATCCTTTATTGCATACCGTAGAGTACTTGTTGGACGTAGGTAGAACCTCGGCCACAAAAATGTTGATGAATTGGGACTATCGACGAGTTTGCCATATATATGCCTCATTGCATTCCTGTCATCGTACAGTTGGCAGGAAACCCACGTTCACCAGAATACTTGCGGCTCCAATCTCCTCTGGTACTGTACGGTTTATCTAGAGTACATGTCCTTCAGAGAGCGGTCAGCAATTGAATGTTCGTGTCGATCAGAGTTATACCGCTCCCATGATGCCAATTATGAGGCTGAATGTAGAGAAATCCTATTGTACCCATACACGACATGGCTACCCTCTTATCAGTTGCTCAAAATGCTTGGCTCAAAGCCTGACACTCAAAATAACAGCGGAAGCAGTGTATTCAAACAATACACGCCATAGGACACATTACTTAAGAGAGACGGGCGAGGACTTGGCAAAATAGTAAGTGTGAACTTTGAGGGTTCGGGACTGACGGTGACCGAGTGGGCGCTATCCCTGATGCCATTAGTATATAATTCAATATTGAGGTCACAAACCGTGACAGAGCTTTGTGAAAGGACCTCATCAGTTAAAATCCGACAGTGCGACTAGAAAATAGACCTTGTCCCCCTGACCAGCGGTAGTCAATGCTCCACGGGTATATGTAAAGGTCGGTCGAGCACATGAACGCTCTGGCGCCCAATAATTTAGGCAGTCCCATCGGACGATGCCAATTAGGAAGCAATACAGCTACGAAACAAGTTCGAGAGCAGCGAATAGAACCGATTCTCCGTTCATAGTCGGTGCAACAACGGTGCACTCCCTCAGTGGACATGTGGCCCAGGCCGACGTACGGTCACGGACCTCACAAACGATCCGGTGTCCTCGAGGTTTAGCGAGTGTAATTGTGGCTCAGAGCCTTCCAGAGCTCCGGATTGTGCTCTTTGTGCCTTCGTGTTCGAGCTCTCGTCAGCCCAGTACTTTGTTGTTCGCACTGTCGGTCGTTCGGTTGGTGACATTCGGCGCTTTTTTTTTTGGAAACAGAACATGCTCGCGACTTACTCTTGTGTCAACCTGGTATGACTTTGTCGATACGGACACGTTGACCATCGTCGATCACGAACTACTGTTAACGGCTGTTGAATGTCTAAATCCGTCAGCCTCCTCCCTAGTCTCTTCGAGCCCTTTTCTGTGGCTTTGAGGAGTGTAGGCTATATAATATTGATCTGTCCGCGATTGAGCAGTCGGATTGCCAGGCAGGTTGATACAAAAGGTGACAAGGACTGCCGAGGAAGCTCGGTGCCAGAAATCATACACTTTCACTGGAACTCTAACTACGCTCACGGCTATGTATAGAGTTGCTCATTATCAGACGAGGGTGTTGAACGAAGTCAACGACGCACAGCTAGGTCATAAATAATTGTCGCAAAAATCAGAGCGGCGATCAAACGGCATCCAACGCGAGCCGAATGATTTCCCGTCTCAACAAACCCTCCAGCCGTTGGGAGTGCCGTTGGGAGTGCCGTTGGACCACCGTTGCTTGCCTAAAATAGGTTCCATGTCCCCTTCAACCGGGCTGCCAACTCTGTTTAGGGCCATCAACGGCCATCAAACGGAGCGGCCGTTGAAACGCTTGTTCAGATTTTTGCGACATTTTAGTAACAATAAACGATCAGCTTGGGTATGAGACTACGCGATACATATTGAGTCGATTTGAGTGAGGGTCAGCAATGGCCTGGACTCCAAATTCTACCTGATCTGCTATGGAGTCCGAAGAACAACTACACCCTGCGAGTTGTAAATATAGACGAGAAATCCAAACAGAAACCTCCCAAACTCCTTTAGAGCAGGAACAGTGAAGAGGAACACAAACTACAAACGAGCTCTTAACTACGGATACTGGGGCAGAAAAGGTGATTTAAGAAACCCACGAAAGCAAGTACAAGCGAGGAATTAGAAGAGTGTATCTGCATAGAACGGGTCACAGAAAGGCAAATATATCGAAAGAAGACGAACATATACACAGAAGAGAGAGAGAGAGAGAGAGAGAGCGAACGACCACGCCTACGGTAAACTCACAGGCCAAAATGAACGTACGGGACCCATAGATGGATCGCTGAGCCGACGCGCTTCCTAAGCTGCTGCACAGCGTGATGAAGAGCGTACGCGGCTTGTTCCCCATCCAGCATCTTGCTTCCATCGATCTCCGGGCTCCTAGCGAATAGCTCTCGATAGAAATCCTCAGCAACTTGCGGAGCATACTGGTCGGCGATTGACCACATCGTCCCCACAACGCCCCGATAGCCTGTCACGAGCATGGCAGCAGCCAGGTGAACAGATTCCTCGCTAAGATCGGCGTCGCCGGTACTTGTCTCGCAGGCTGAAAGGAAGGCGAACTCGGCGTGCTTCAAATTCGACTTGATGATGGTGGCAAGTTCAAGACGACCGTCGGCCAGGGCGAAGCCACTTTCGAGAGGCTGTGCTGGGTGTTGGAAGCCGTGACAAGCGAGATGAATCCAGCTGTAGCTATCCATGGCGTTGGTCAGAGCTTCCCGGGTCGCCTCTTTATCTTCGAGCTGTAGCATCCTGACCGAGGGACAATTTGACTGAAGCATCCTGCCAATCCGGGCAACTTCTTCCTTCGTGCCAGGTATTGATGCACAATTATGTGCGTTGGCCTGACTCGACAAACAGATTCCGTATTTGGGTGCTGGAACCTGGCGGGCTTTACGCACTCGCTCGGTGAGCATGGAGACCGTTGGAATGTAAGACGAAACGGCGTAGTCGAAAATGCTCTCGGGATCACTTTCTTCATATCTTCCCGCAGCGTGAAGAGGAAGCGATGTCAACGGTCCAGTCGGACACCACCAGATCCTTTTATTCGGATTGTCAGAACGCTGTTGGGTATCAGCACCAACTCGTCAATCTTGCTACTGGTGCACTCACCTTGAATGTTAGACCATCCAAGATTGGCTTTACAACGTGTTCCCAGAGGTCCCGTAAAACACTATGGAGTCCGTCGGGCCTCTTCCCTGTGTAAGCTCCTACTGGACCAATAGCTCGGTCTTCTGCTTCATCCAAAACCTCCATAGCACGCCGTATGAGCCCTTTACTCGACAAGAACGAACGCAACATGCCTTGAAGCCTTTTCGCCCTTTTGAGAGTAAAGTCTGGTAGCGGAATATGCCTTGGCTCATCCACACCAGGCACAAGAGCTATCGCATCGCATCGAGATGGGCATACAAGAATAATGACGACGGGGCCTGACGTAGGTAGATCGGTCAGCCACGCACTAGGGGGTAGAGGTCGAAGGAAGTTTTCGAATCCAGGAGCTGTGGCTCGGATGGTCTCGATTAGTTCTTCGCGTTCCTTGGCCAATTTCACGTGTGCAGTTTCCTCTTCTTGCAAGACGATTTTTTGATCAAACGTTTTTGACAGCTGTTGCCTCCAGTCGCTTTGTCTGCCACCCGCGATTTCTAGGCGTTGAGACACGACCTTGAGCCTGGCTGCAAGGGCAGAATCGTGCATACTAAGCTCTTCTAGCGGAGTGCGCAAGCTGCTCAGTTGATTCCACACCAGCCCTCTCCCTCTTTCAAGCCATTCCAAGGTCTTTGAAATCTTCCCTTGGGTGATTGCTATTCCTGAGGCCATTAATACCTCCTGCGAGATCCGGGAAAGATGTTTATGACGCATTTCCACTGTTGAATCCAACCCTGCTAGTTCGGGGATCGAATCCATCATAACATCCAGCGGCACAAAGCAATCGGACGACTCTGTCTCCAATGTTTGTTGAAGCCATTGCCTTGCCACCTCGAAACGGTTTTGCGGCGGCAGCTTCTCAATTGAAGCTGCAAGAGAGTAATGATGTACCGCCATCTTGATGTGATAGGCATCCTTGCTTGAGTGATGGAGGTCCCGATATCCGTTGGCGAGCATATAATGTTGCGCGGAAGCTCCGTGTGTGTAGCCGGTGGATGATAAGGAGCACTGTTCTAGAAGCTGTTGAGATTTTGCGATGAGGATAGGATCTCCACGAGCTTGGGCCTGCCACAGCGTGCTGCGGGCATCCAGCAGAGCCACCATATCTTCCATGACCCTCGCTTGAGCTGGAGCAGTGCTTTTGTCCGGCGTCAAAAATCCGAAGTTTGTGGGTACAATGTTCATGTCGTCTTGGCAAAATTCCAGAATTCCAGGTAAACGGGGGAAATGTGATGCCAGGTCCAGGAGTTGATCAGTTGTGGATTTATCTTCCTGGCCGAGCACCCTGCGACGGGACAAAGCTAATAAGCACAACGCCTCTGACAGATCCATCTTGTGGAGAAGCAGGGCGTCTGCAGATATCTCAGCCGCGCATGTGGTGAGTGTTGATTGTGCCTCCAGCAAGGGCTGAATGTCTCGGCATTGCTGTCCATAGAAGCATAACGCTTTGCAAAGGCGGACCTGTACTACGAGCCGCTCTTGGGGGTCCGTCAGAAAGCGAACCACTTTTCGGTAGTAGGTGAGAGCCTCGCTGATATCAACGAGATCGTGACATCGGGTGAACTTGATTGAATAATCCTCCCCAAGACAGAATTGAACATATGTGGATGTCGGGTCATCGGACGAAACAAAAGTCATTGCTTCCTTTGCTAATGCAATTCTTTCGTCTAATTCTTCGATATCGAGAGGGTCTGAATCATCCATTTCTGCCGGCTGTTCCGCCCATAGCTGGCGAAACTTAAATAGGGTAATGAGGTATGTCGCTCTTTCAGGATCATCCGGTGAGGTGTGCATGATTGCTTCTTTCTGAGAATGCTCCCTTCCCGTCGTTGTTTAGTCCCAAACAACATGCGCGAAGTAGGCATAGCTCCTGGCGATCGGTGTGGACTGCTCTTGGATGGCTGCTTAGCTTGAGTGCGTGGTCCAGATCTTCAGTCTTCTGCAATTCCAGGAAGCGCATGTACAATGCCTTTTCAAGGCAGGGCAGTGTCGTTGAGGGACTGTTCTCCTCCAGCGACTGCTGCACATGTCGAGGAATGTCTCGCCAAGTGAGCTGTGCTTCTTCCAAGCATGCTATTGCGTCATCGAGGAGGCTAATGTCACAGCACCCCTGACTTCTGAAATGAAGGAGGTTGTTGGCGACTAAAACAAGGGCTATTAATCGTGCAGGACCATTGACACTGGTGGGCGCAATTCTGAGCAGATCTCGGAGCTTCTCGAACGTGCCAATGGGTTGCGATGGTCCGTCGCAAGCTAGGATTTGTTTGGCCAGTGCCCTGTCCCACATCTGATCAACCGGGGTGCGTACTAGTTCAGCTAAATCGGGGTGATCCAGCAAATCGCCTGATGCTTCTCCCAAGAGTGCAATGACGTCATTCAGAGCGTTGTAATCAACCTGCTCCGAGCATTGACAACGTTCGACCAGGACCCATGCGAATACCACCAGGATCCGACCTCGAGTTGGGCTGTCTGGGGGAGCCAAGGCTAGGAGTTTGCGGACCGATTGTACGGATTCCTCCGATGGGCCAGCGTCACCCTTCTCTAGCGGAAAAAGAGTGGCATAATCCCTCCGAAGAGCTGATTCGCGTTTGAGAATATCCTCTTGGGATTGATCTGGAGAGGGGGGGAGCGTCTGAGTATGCGCTTACAGCGGATTATGACTTCAACAACTGACTTTGGGACGGACGAACCACTAAAGACAAGGATATTGTTTGACGGGCACCTGTCGTTGTTTTGGCCCTTTGACGTCCGGTTTCGGTCGAAAAGGATTCCACTAAAGAACATAAGTATTTGGCAAAGGCATGAAACAGTGATGAGTGATGCGTACCAATAGGATGGGATGTGAAGTTGGAACAGGATAATCGATCTCCGGGCAGATGGAAGAACGCGATATCTCCCCAGGTGTCAGACTTGACTACAACGATGATTTCGCAGGCGCTTCTCGAGCTAGAAAGAAAATTTGATTCTGGAGCGATTTGAGGACTCAAAGGCTTGTTGCTTACACTTTTACAAAACCCAGGTGAACCCAAGTCGTCTCAGAAAGATGGTTGAGATGACGCTGCTGGCTATCACCGCTGGGTACCTCGAAAATGACCAGGGATAAGGGGCCTGGGGTTGAGAGTAAATCCTCCATGTACGCTAAGTCGAATTGAATGCTGATATCTGCGGCTGTCTGAGGGACGGGAATCTATGAATGGTGTGATGTTCTCACCTTCCAGCTGCAGTGGCCTACATGACATTGTCAGGAAGGAGAAAAGAACAGGTAAAACAGGACATACCCGTCAATCTCGCTGCCACTTTCCGTAGCCTTGGGTGCAGCGCTCGTCACCGAACGTTCCATGAGCGTTTCAGAGTCTTTTAAGGGCCCCTCTCCCTGTCGAAGATCCAATTGTTGTGGCTTTATATTGCGATTTAGGTTGTGCTCAGTCTGCTCCTCAGGTTCTGGTGCAGCCCGTGCCTTTCCTTTCCAGTTAGGAGTAGGCTCGTTGAGAGCGAGAATCGGAACATTATGGCCACTACAAGACTCTGGCGATAAGATGGGAGCTGTAAGAGTAGCGACGGAGTCCGTAATTGGAGTCGTAATCGTAACTCTTTAGAGTGCCTTCGCGTCAAGTGTCTGAAGTATGTGAGACCAGAAAAAGATGACGTACGTATGCTCTTGAGAAGCCCCTGCCGGTAAGATTCCTATGTCATCAGGAAGGTTGTCGACGACCATCTTGGTGGTGATGAAGACAAATTACGAGGGTTTAGTACTTTAGTTTGTCTGTAGGCTTTTCGTTATCCATGTGATGTCATATGTTCTTCATGTGATCTTGATTCCTCGCTTGACGCGTCCACCTTTCTGCCAGGTTGGCCCGCCAGTGAAAACCCCTTCTCGGCCCAGCGTGGCAGATCTCGTCAGATCTCGTTTGGGATCGAAAATCCTTTCCGCCAACGAGCTGAAATTTGGTGAGATTTGTGGAGATCAGACGCGTTTATTCAAACTGTTTTCGTCGCATTTCTCTCTCAGTCTCGCGACATCTTGCTATGTAGGATTCTCAAGAATTTCCTATGTAACAAGCTTTCCAATCCCATTTCTAGGGCCACATTGAATCTTGCAGAATCTCGCCAATTCGTGGCGATTCTTAGATTTGAGATGCAATAAAAATAAATAATATCTAATATTTTGATTACTTCAATCTTTCTGGGATTCTGAGGAACGCGAATGAACGGGGAGGTTCCTGGCTGGAAGCGGAGAGAGAGTGGAATGGATGTGTGATAGTAAGGTTCGGAACCATCACGTGGGTCGGTCATCGTGTGTCGCGTAGTGCTAGCTGCTCGAGGGGGAGCCTGCGATGAATAAGGTTAGTATAGACGCTGAAGCACGGAATTCGAGCAAGTACGGTGTCGTGGAATGCGTACCTCCTCCCCTGCTTTCAGTCTGAGCATGTTCCAGGCGGCCATTGGAATCTTTTGTTTGCCCCCCTTCGCACTGAGCGTACATGGATGGCCGAACAGGCGATTACCTTACCTCGCCCACTGACTCCAAGAATCCCCATACATGGGCAATGAGGCTGCTAGAACTTAGAAGTAGGAGTCGGGTTATTGCACGGCAAGATGTGCACCTCCTCCCGGTCGATGACAACACTTTGAGCACAAAATCAGTCCAGAGCATTGTGTAAGTATACAAAAACATACTTCTGAGCATTATGCTCATGGCAGGCACCATTTTCAGCTCGCTTGGAAGGGCGGCAGTGGAAGGAGGGAAGGCATGGAGGCAGGGGAACTTGGTGGTTTAGAGAAAGAAGCCCGTATGTCTTAAGTGGGGGATTTCGATCGCACAAGAGACAAGGAAAGGTCATTAAGTGCTTTGATCTGAGAGAAACACAGATCGAAAGTACTCATCGCGAGGAAATAGCAGCAACGGGACGATAAAATTCTGGAGACCGTGATTGTATGAGACAGGCAATATTCCAGAAACGCAAACGAGATCGAGATCTGCCACGTTGGTAGACTCGTGACCAGCTGGAGATGAGGATGGAGGTGGCGAGAATCTATCGAGCTCGCTTGCGCTCAAAAGGGCGACGGTCACCGGTCTACCACGCTGGGCCGAGACGGGGTTTTCGCTGGGCGGTCAGGGATAGTCCATGGAAGGCCCTTTGTTCGTCGGGTGAGTAGTATTCACTCCTAATATACAGTGTCAAGGTAATCAACATACACCTGGCGATGGGGAACGAAGCAAGCCGTGTACAAACGAAACTGCTATACCCTCCCAGGCGAATCAAAAAAGGTCGCATCACTAGTCGTCGAAAGCCGAACCATCCATTCTGACTCCATGACTCTGCTTGATATCCATGCCTAGCAGCTTCATCTTCGAAATCTATTGGAGTGACGAAGTCAGACAATGGAACACTCTAGCGAAAGTGAAAGCACATACCTCTGCACGTTCTTGCTGAACCTTCCTAAGCTCCATAAGCTGGTCTCTACTCAGATGAGTCTCGGGCTCTTCGACCTTCTTCTTATGTGCACTCTTGATAGCTTTCAAGTCTGCTTCAAAGTCATATAGGTCGTCTGTGGGAGGAAGGTATTCGCCTGAGCGCAGAGCGTTCATCCGCCGTTCGTAGGCCTCCATGTTGTAGTACTTTTCGTGGGGCAGAGTTGCTGTGTTGTAGTCTTCGACGAACCGAGCGAATTCTTTGCGTTGCAGGTCTTTGGAGATGGTTTCGGGGTTGATCTTGCGCTCTTCGACGAGCCATGCGTGGAATTCTGCTGTTTTCGAGAAGATGCTATCCAAAATGCACGTTGGTGAGGATATTGGGTAGAAGGGTAGAAGCTAAACTCACTCTACGTCTGAGATGATACCATACTTCCCCCAATGAGACCCGCCGCCTTTCTTCTGGAGATCGAGTAAGGGTGAGTGGAGGCCGAGGCACTGACCGAAGCAACAAAGAGGCGCTGACCTTGTCTTTCTTCTCCTTCTTCCCTCGCTTTTTCTCCCTCTTCCGTTCCTTCTTCTTATCCCTCTTCCTGCGGGAATGGCTGTCGCTCGAGTCGGACGAAGACGACCGCGACCGTGCCCGTTTGCGCTTCTCCCTGTGACGGTCTTTCGAGCGGGAACGCGACCTCGACCTCGACCGCCTGTCTTTATCTTTATCTTTCCTGCTGGACCGTTCTCTGGAGCGGGATCTGGACCGCGAACGTCGGGGGCTTCGACTCCGGCTGTCACGTCGGTGATGGTGTTCTCGAGAATGCGAGCGACCGCGATGGTGGTGGTGGCGGTGCGAGGAGGACGAGGGCCCCGCCCTGTCGTCCCTCTCGCGGTCTCTGCGTCGGTCGGGGGAGCGGGA
Organism: Candolleomyces aberdarensis; assembly: GCA_004126415.1. Taxonomy (NCBI): domain Eukaryota; kingdom Fungi; phylum Basidiomycota; class Agaricomycetes; order Agaricales; family Psathyrellaceae; genus Candolleomyces; species Candolleomyces aberdarensis. The sequence continues at coordinate 74,560 of SDEE01000101.1, read as the reverse complement.
TCTGTCTCTGGGCATGGTGCACAACAGAGCGCTCAGGAGACGGAGAACGGACCAGGCTCAAGGGGGGGCGTGGGAGCTTACATAATATCAGGGGGGAGAGGGGGCGTTTTGCAAGCAAGAAGGCGGCAGGAAGAAGGAACGCTGCTTGTCAACGAATTTCCTGACTCTTTTTCTTTCTATTTCTTGCCTCTCTTCCTTCTTTCTCTTCGGTCGGTCAATGGTTACGATTCAGGATGGCGACCAGCACTACAACAACGCCGCCGCTGCAGCGACAACGACCGTCACCGTGAACCCAGATCAGGACGACGACGACGCCCCACTTATCTCCTTCCTCTGTCGGGCCCTCTACGACTACGACGCTCAGGACGCCTCCGCTCTCTCGTTTAGACAGGGAGACCTCATCGAGGTGTTATCGCAGCAGCCCTCCGGCTGGTGGGATGGGCTGTTAGGGGAGGAACGGGGCTGGTTTCCCTCAAACTACGTGACTATCATTACAGACGAGGAGGTGGATCAGGCTCTCTCTGGATCGGAGCTCTCTGGCGCAGAAAGCTCGACGGCTGGTCCGAGGACCGAAGACCCAACGGTCGACATGACGCACGCGTTGATGAGGGGCAGTCAGTCGGAGAACGAGGAATGGCTCGACAGGGAGCTCCAGGCTCAGCGCAGGCCAGCGACCTCAACAGCACCTTCTTCCTCAATAGGGGACGCCTCTCGATCTCGATCAAATACTGGGCAGTCGGCGGCAGTCGTTGCAAAGGCTCAGCCGCCAGAGGACTTTTGGGTGCCTGAAGTGACTGCAGACCATCAGGTACGAATGCCCTCCTGTGTGCGCGAATGATTTCGTATGTCTCTGACAACTCAATTTCCTTCAAGATTTGGTTTGTCAATGAGCGAACCGGCGAACGTGCTCGGGATATCCCTCGTGAATCAGAAGACGAGGCCTCCGACGGTGACCTGGCAGGATTCACCTCCCAATCCAGCTCACGCTCGACGACGTCTGTGAACATGCCATTTACCCTTAACGGCGCCACGGACCCTGCAAGCGGTGCGCATTCCAGGTCGACCACCGATGTACCCACCAGTCGAACGACCCCCGAGCCATGGGTGAAGAAGCTGTGGAACGATGGGACATCATACTATTATTACAACACCGTCGATGGAACATCTCAGTGGACCCGGCCCCATGCACGTAATGGCAGTTCGTCCAACCCCAATGGCGCAAACCTATTCGTAGAACCAACATCAAGACCGGGAGACAACAAGAGATTGAGCGTCTACTCTGACAGCTCCGATGTACAGCCCTTGGACTACGTGCAGAACGGGCAACCATCACGGCGGGGGAAAGCCCGGGACAAGCCAGCAGCCCCGTCAGTCGATCCAGCGATTCTGGAACTCACGTCCGCAGAGAAGATTGCCAAGTCGTTGCAGCAAGCATTAGAACCCCCTCCCCCTGAAGTCGTCGCAGACCTAACTTCGCTTGCGAGAAGTGCGATCCAGGCTGTGGTGGATAACGTCCAGGCTGGGAGCGCTCTTCGAAAAGCGGACGAATTCGCCTACCTCGACGACCTAGTGTCGCACGTAGTGGTCGCAGTGCGAAACCTCCTCTATGTCGTCGCCATCCCAACTGGGCACATACCCAGCAGCGTGCTTCCCCGTGGTGAAAGGGACACCCTCCATCGCTCACAGTCCTCCCAGTCCTCGCCGTTGAGAGGGGCGCAGAGGAAGGTGACAGCCACCCTCTCGCGCCTGGTCCTCAGCGCACGGGCAATGCAGTATGATTCAGGGTCTCAGCTCGCTGACACCTTGAATCGCATCGAGTCTGATGCGGAGGAGTTGGAGCGGGCCATTCTATTTTTCGTGTCAGAAGTTCAGCGTATACAGCCAGTCTCGGATCCGAATAACCCTGATCTCAAGGCGAAGCGACTCCAAGGCGTCCTTTCGAATTCGAACATCGGACTTGGGCTAGTAGGGGCTGGAGCTGCTGCCAGTTGGAAGGGCTTGGGGTGGGTATCTCTGGAGAATGAGTCCGCGTCGCCAAAGAAGACTCTTGATGCGACGGTCGTGGCTGACATTGGAGGACAGCTATCCCAGTTGCAGGATACGATTGCGGGCCTCTCTCACGCACTTCGAATCGTGAACGACAGCTCAGGTATGTATTTTTCTCACACCTAGCGGCCGACAGGGACTGACAATAGCTGCAGTGGAGCAAGTCCGACAGAGGGTTCAACAGACCGTCACGCAGCTGTCCGCCTTCCTCACCCTAACTGCAGATATTAACATCGCGCGTCATGTTGATATTGATGGAATTCGTCAAGGAGAAGTTGGAGCCAACGATCAATACTCGCAATCTGTGGACAATGCCCGTCGTCTCGTGCGAACTCTCGAGACCGTTCTACAAGCGCTCTATGACGATACAGCGGCACTTCTCCTCACCACTCAGAACATCCGCGACAGCAACGATGGTTCTCAGATCCCTGGAGACCGAGAATCGTCGTATGACCTTCTCGACAAACTTTCAACTTCCCTCAGCTCCAACCTTAGTCAATGCCGGCAAGCGATTGAAGCCATCTTGTCTGTTGGACGAGAACAGGCCGAGTTGGCAGCAGGCGACTATAGAGGGTCGATCGAATGGCGCATGTCAAGATTGAGCGTGATCCATGGCCAGTTCGCTAATGGCGCTATCGTTGCTAATGGTGCCAATCACGCGGCCAAAGGGGATGATGCATACGACTCCGAGAACGAGGGCGTCGTCGATCTCGGATTCGCGTTCAACCGACCCGGAGGGAGGAAGAAGTCCGTCACCCAGGATTCGTCGTACGAGTCGGGCGCTACCTTTGCGAACGGCGTCGGTGGAACGAGCTCGTCGAGTTTGAACCCGACGGATACGGAAGACCTCGATAGCACGCTCGTATCGCATGAGTTGCACGATGATGGTGATTTCTTCGATGATGACCGTACGTTACTCCCATCTATCTATTCTTGAATGAGCCTTTTTGCTGACGATGATGATGCCCGTTTCGCGTTCTTAAAATAGTCCCCAAGCCCCCTGTTCGATCAAAGAAGGATAAGAATTTGGAGAAATGGCTGGGCGACGAGTATGCAGATAAGGTTGCTGCAGACTCTAGACCTTGGTATCTCAGACCAAATTATAACCCTTCTGATATCATCATTGAAGCTGATGGGTCTGTTCGCGGTGGTACTGTAACGGCTCTGGTGGAACGGTTGACTGCCCATGAACATCTTGGTATGTGTCTGGTTACTTTTTGTCCCTGTGTCGAGTTATACTGACGAAAATGCTATAGCCGATCGCACATTCACTGAAGCGTTCCTGATGACGTTCAAGTCGTTCACGACTGTGGAAGAGCTGACAGACTTTCTCATTCAACGCTTCCGGATACAACCTCCAGACGGGTTGGCGCCCGCTGAGCTGGACGAATGGTCCAGGTTGAAGCAGAAAGTCATCCAGATTCGGTACGTCGTTGCAAGTGCTATTGCGAAACCATTGTTGCTTATGAGTTTTCATTTAGCGTTATGAACACTTTCAAGTCCGTCGTCACGTTGGATGATATCATCGAAAAAGAGGATATGTATGTCCTTGATAAAATCGATGCGTTCGTATCGTCGGAAGATGCATCCGCGTTCCCTGCTGCGAAGCAGATCAAGAAGTTGATTGAGCAACGAATCGTATGTCGCTTCTATCTTGTGTGTTTGTGGGTTCGCTGCTAAGCTACATTGGAAACAGATTGAAGGGTCGAACCTCAAATCCCTCATCAATACAACACTATCACCCCCGCCACCCCCCATCGTTCCGAAGAATATCAAAAAATTGCGTCTTACGGATATTGAACCCCTTGAACTTGCCCGCCAGCTTACGATCATGGAGAGTCAGCTTTATCAACGGATCAGACCTATGGAATGTCTTCAGAGGGCTCGTGAGCAGAAGACAGAGAACATGGATAATATTGCCGTCGTCATCCAGACTAGCAATAAGGTGTGTGATTTCTCGTTACCCATGGCCGGCGAATCAAAGCTAATCCATCTCGAAGATTGCGGATTGGGTTGCGGACTTGGTCTTGAGCAAGGATGATTCGAAGAGGCGTGCAGCGGTTGTGAAGCACTTGATCAGTGTGGCTGATGTGCGTAGTGCCGACATCACTCTCTTCTTCTCCGTTCGATACTAACCTACTTGTTTCAGCGCTGCCGAACTCTGAACAACTTCTCGAGTATGATTGCGATCACATCTGGGCTGAACACTCCCCCTATCAGACGTCTCAAGCGGACTTGGGAGCAAGTTGGGCAGCGGTATATGGCGCAATTCGGGGCATGCGAGATGACGATCGATAGCAACAAGAACTTCACAAAGTATCGGCAGCTCATGGCGTCCGTTACCCCGCCTTGTGTCCCGTTCATTGGTATGTCTTCCTCTTGCCTCCAGGAGATCGATGTTGTTGACATTCGGCTTTCCTTCTTAGGTGTCTTCCTCTCCACCCTGCAGTTTATCCAAGATGGTAATCCCGACAACCTCCCCGGTGGTCTGGTCAACTTCCGAAAGCGCCAGAAGGCGTCGGAAGTGATTAGTGACATCAAGCGGTGGCAGACGCAGTCGTTTAACCTCCAAATTCTGCCCGTCGTCTTCAACTTCATTGAAGAGTCGTTGAACCAGTTCAGTGATACGAAGGCGTCAAGCGACATCTTCTGGCAGTTGAGTTTGGAGAGGGAACCGAGGGAGAGGGAGGACGAGAAGATGGCGAGGCTCTTGCAAGAGAGCGGTTTCCTGTAGACACAGACAGAGAGGAACTTTTCCTATTTCTGTTTTTTTTTCCTTCTTTTTTGTTTTTCTTTCCGTTTTTCTTCGTTCCTTCGTTCGTTCCTTTCGTTTATTCCCTTTTCTTTCTTGTGTCTGTGATTATACATTTTCTTTTTTTTCGAATTGGCTTTGGTTTCTTGTTTTTGGACCATTCCTATCCTATCCACCTTCTCATTCCCTCCATGCATGATGCTACCAAGTGCTTGTCTGTTCTGTTGTTGTCACGTATGTACCTGATGACCATAAGTGCCGTGCTCTTATGCTTCTGCCTTTCTTGCTTTTATTTGTACTATTACTATTGTTTGCGCTATTGCTTGCAAGGGGAAAAAACCTGTATTTATACGTAGTTCTATTCTATAGCTCTTTTACGGTGGGCCGAGGATATGGAATAAGAGTGCCAGGTTGGCGGGTTACCACATCGAATGAGATATATTTCTCTTGAAACTCACCACCTTATACGCCTAATATCAAGCGTTTCTTGTACCAGCGCTCGGGATGGAGCAGATACACAAGGTGGTAGAAAGGGAGCGAATGGCGACGGGTATGGAACCACAACCACACGAAGGCCAAATCATTTCCTGTCTCATCGCACAGTTGTCCTAATCTCCACACCATCCCGTACTCCTGATGAAACCGTAGCTCCCGTTTTCCATTTCGCTCGTGATGTTGTTCTTCAAAGCTCGAATGCAGTATCTTTCAGTTTGATCAACGCGCATGAGCGGGTAAATATCACGGTAAAGCGAGTGTTCTATAAGGTAATAAAAAAATTTAAATGGCGGAGAGGTTCACTCTCTCGATATCAATACTTTATTGAGGTAAGAAAAGAGCAAAGCGGCTCACGCTCAAAGCCACAGACGTTGTTCTAGCCAGACTGACGATGTATGTCTTTGTTTGCTCTCACTCCGTTCAAGAGATACATTAGTATGCGAGAACAGTGCCTTTCGGGAGTGTTGAGATGGCGGCAAGGGGAGGAGCGCCGCTCGAAGGAGGACAGAGACACCTTAACGGACTTGTTAGTGACACTGCCGTCTCGGGTACTGAGAACAATATCATGCAGCGCGTGCACAGAGACGGACTCCAATCCCGAGAATAAGCTTCACATTTTGGCGTTGTTGTTCAACCCACGCTTGGCGCATTCAATGAGACGGTTCCATACACGAATTTGAATCCAATTGATTGCACAATGCGAGTTCGGTGATGAGGAGGGATTAAGGAGATTCGACAACGTCCACGCAGACCCTGAAGAACGCGAGTACGCAAACAGGAGTCTTTTACATGGTCATTGGTTCTTAAATCGAGAACAAGTTCTCGAGGCCATAGGCCTCAAAGTCTGCAAATCTACCTCTCGAGAAGAGAGGGGGGGAAAGAATGCCCTTCAACGCATGTTCCGTGTGACAGCCGAATCTGACCTTGCAAAGCAGGGCAGAAGCGAACCCGTACGAAAAAGAGAATAAAAGTAAGAAAAGTAATTGAAATTAAAAGAAGAAGAAAAAGAAGAGACAGAAGAGATAGATGAAGCGGAAGAGAAAGAGGAAAGAAGCTTAGAGGAACGTTCCGAGGTTCATAATAAAAAGATAAACTAGGAATAGATGAATTAGAAAAAGAGAAGCAGGGTGAATGAAAAGAAATTAATCGAGAACGTTTGGGCAAGCGCCCCAGTTTGTAGTTAATGGCCTGGCGTATTGCGCTTCTGGTATGTTTGCAACATGGGCGGCATCGAGTATACCATTTACACTAAAAAGACAAGGTCAGAGCCTGCCAGAGACTCATAGGCTTGAACAATGGCACCCACCGTCGCATGGACGCTGGAAAAGACGTATCCACTGCTGGACCGACCCATTATGAGCTCTTTGTGGGTCCAGAACTTCCGAAGACCAACGTCCTCCCCCAACAAGGACCACACCCACCAATCTACATCACAAGACAAAATAAATTTGTCCAAGCGACTCAGATTCCCTACAGAGAAGACATTCGCGAGTGTACCAAGCGAAAAGAAGTTGGCGAAGAAATCGTCCCTATCCCGTAGGGTTAGAAACCGTTTCGAGTCCGGGCCTCTGTCTAGAAAGAAACCTCAGCCAAGTATCAAAGGAGACAGATCAGCACCTACGCTTCCAAAGGTGCAAGTAACGGTCCACCATGAATTCCAACACCACATCCGACTCTACGTATAAGGTTTCTGACCTGGCCCTTTCATCCAAATAGTCCACAAGGGACTTGTGGTACAAACGATAAGGCGAGTAGTGATCTTCTATGGGAGGGATGGAAATCAATGAGTGGATGTTTTTGAATACACGCGATGCTTGACCGGGATGTGACTCTAGAAACAAGCGGACGACGAATGATGCTGTTGAGATTGGATGTAAGGAAGTGGCACTACCCATGGAAATGGTGCATGGGGGGGGCGTGTTCAGGCATCTTTCGCGGAAAATTAGATTGAGCCAGAGGATGGTCAAGTATGGATCTGGGCTGGAGTTAAGAATGTGGGTGTACAGCGCGTCTAGAGCTGCAAATGGATTGGTGGAGGTCTTGACATTACGGAGCCGTAGAACCTGCTCCAAGAGGTGGTTAGGATCCCCATCGGATTGTTCCATGAATCGCCCTACGGTCGCTACGTAGATGAACTGCCCAGAGGCATTGTCGATCAGGGTTTGGCGTATGTTATCGCTGGGCCACGAAGACGGGAGTTCACATTGACGTCGAATGTTGGCAAACTTGCTTTCGAGGAACCGAGCCATGTCGGCGTCCGGGTTGTACTTCCCGTCAAGGAACAACTCCCTGGTCATGAAGGTCGCGACATCGAAGAAATGCTTGATGGCGGGTTCGGGACGGCTCGCAATGACGATACGGAAGGGAAAATGAAGGTCGCTGGCGGCCTTCTTCAAGGTGTAGAGGATCTCTGTTTGATCATCCTCTTTCGAGCGCGGAAGTGCGTCGCTTCGGGACTTGTCGTGGTATTGGTCTGCCTCGCATTCGTCGAGACCGTCGATTAGGATAGCCTTGGGCCACTGCCCATGCGGTAGTTCCGTGTGATTTAGACACGCTCGCAAGGGCCCCAATATGAGCTGATCGAGCTGCATCTCCAAGTTTTGCTCGAAGATTGCTGGATTGTGTTCAACGGCGGATAATATTTTGTCTGCGACTTGGGACAAGGCTTCGTGCTGGACGAGTTGATATGCCAGCGTAGGCACTAAATATCGCTTCGAGCGCCTATCCGCCGACCCGAAGAAAGACGAGAAGAAATAGGCAGCAGCGAGGATGCCCTTCCCCTGACAGGTGTCGGAGACTGAGCCCAGGATGGCAGTCTTTCCTGTCCCCGCAGGTCCCGTCACCCACATAATGTCCTTGGGCACATCATCGCTCTCTCCATGAATAATCCAGCGAACTAACTCGTCCTGCACTGCAACCCTAGTTTCTGGGTGGCATTTGGGTGCGTCGCTGCGTTCGGCGGAGTTGTGCAATGCACCAGCTGCGATGTGCTCTCGCAACTCTGTGAGTAAGGCGCAGGTCAGTCCTACAACACCACCACCCCCGTTGAAATTGCTCACTCTCGATAGATCTTGAACCATTAGAGTGATTGAAAACTACGATGTCCCCTACTTCGACGTGACGAGCATCTTGGAGGATAGAGGTCATTTTACAGAGAACTTGAGAAGGGGGGAAGAAAGGAGGGCGTTGGACAGGCACATCTGCGAGGAGCATTCATATCCGCTCCACAACGCGGAAAACGTGTTTACAGAGTTCACGTGAGCACATAGCATTTGGGTCCCAGTGACTCTGAGAACCCCACCTGGACCCACGATGACCAGCCGTGATCCATCGTGTCGTTTTTCGGTTTTGAAAAACGCACGATCGAGCAAGGTGGGTCATCATCAGTCACGAACATGGGACACTCAGTCGTGACCTATCGTTACCCATCTGGCCCCATCGTGTTCAACGTACCGAGCACGATGGGCCACGATACGATTCCTGTTTTTTTTTGTTTCGATATTACTCAATATTCAGGTTCTCAATCGTGCTCCATCGTGACTTGTAGAAATAGCTATCGCGTCCAAATTTTTGTCGTAAATGTATGGTACACTGGCACTTGGTCTAAAATTACATTAAACTCATTTTTCCGCTGCCTCAAGTCCGTCCCTCTAGGCCACATTCAGCCAATGATATAGTAAAAGCAAAACTGCAAGACAGCGAAGTCAGATTTCAGAGACCTGACNAAAAAAAGTGGCACTCACAGGTGCAATCTGCGAAGACAGAAAGCGTTCAAACAGCCTGACAGGAGAGTTGTCAGTCAGAGCATCAACTTGAAAACGATGTTGAATCACTCACAGAGCAAAACTTGAACAGCGCTAGAGTTCACCTCCCATGGCATTCAGCTATGTCTTCAGCTCCTGTGATTCTACCGCCACTCACCTATTGCTCCATTGGAACGCCCGGGCCCTTGTGGGTTGCTGTGCCCAGCGGCGCAGCCTCGACGCATAGTCGGCGATCCGTTGGCAAGCGTGGACCCGCCATTACTGGATCCAAGATCTCTGAGGACATCAGAGCAGAAATCGCCTTACATTAGGTCAAAAGAGGCGTCCGACATGATAGATGTGAGAAGGAATGATGAGGGGAGGAGCAAAGGACCGTTGCGTGAGTCCACAATTCCAAACGGCGCAGAAACCCTAACTCCAGTCTTGGACTTTGCAATCGCACCAAATACTTTCACTGTGCATTACAAAATCAATAGGAAGGTGTTGATATTGAGTATTGGATTAGTATGTTGCATGGGATGGTGAATATTGCACGATAGGTCAGGATGGTAAGGTCGAAAGAATATCAGCGATGACATTCTCATGATGGGCCACGATGGGTCACTGTCTCACCGATGGGTCACGATTGGCCATCATGGGTCCAGACGGGGTTCTCACTGGGTTTGGGTGCCTATTAGTATGAACGTCGACTGGCTGTAACACAGGTTCGCGGAGAACATAGTCTCCCGTAGACCAAACGAGTTTGTAACGGATGCATTCCCAGCCGGAGTAGAGTTGTTACTATTTAGATTATCCTTCGTATTTACCATTATTTGTACGCCGATATTTCCTACATCTACTCGCGACTGTAGATTATTTTACTCTTAACGAATCCGATAGCTTTATCCAGTTCTGTCCGGGTTCCTCTATTGTACCTGAAACCTCTCTGTCGACGCCTACCAGCCACGACTAGAGACTTTCGCCACAATCCAACGCGCCCCTTTGCAGGAGTAAAGAAATCCACATGGTTGGTCCGTACAGAGAGCGGCATCAAGAACTATACTTCAAAGTACTCGGAACAAAGACACCCTATGCGCTTGCTCGACGCCTACTGTTCAGAATTCTGGCTTCCTGATCCTGAGATGGCCCTGGCCGTTCTCTACCACCTTCTCTACACATCGCTCGCAATCCTAGCGAAAAATATACTCCCAGATGCCTTTAGAGAGTCGCGGACTGTAGGTGGTTACACTGGTTAGCCGAAATCACCCTTAAGCTGTGGATTATGGCCGGGAAGGTTGTCTCTCCAAGATATTATAGCGTCCTTGGCTTGACGGAAGGGTGGTCTGCGAGATGAGTGCGAGTGAGTCTCATCACCTCTTCTCCTCTCGCTATCCTCGAGCCTGTCTAATTGGATTGGCCGTCCCTATCTGTCACTTTTGTTCCCCTCTTATATCTCCTGCTTCCTTGCCTGATCCATCTAAAGCCATTCCACAGCCTCCCGCCAAGCCACCTCCAGTTTGCGTTGAATCTCGAATCCCAGAGCGCAACGGGCAAGAAAAGCCCGTACATAATAACCGAAGTTGTCCATCCCTCAATCATAACATCCACGCCCACCAAAGTAACTGTATACGTCATTAAACCCACCCCTCGAAATCTCCAGAGTCCAACTCTCAAGGTCAACCGCGATCGGGCGGGCAAAAACAAGAACTGCGACTCGAGATATGCGGCTACTCGACCGGACGTCAAGATAGCATTATCACACCCGTCTCGGGACCGACAGCTGCAAGCCAGTCAAGGGGCAACCAAGGGGTACATCTGCGCTCGCCACAACTTCACCTCTTCCTTTCCCCTCCTCCTATCCAACCCTGGACGTGAACTCGACAACAACTTCTCTCCCTTCGTATGGATACGACTACGAAGTCATACAGAACGGAGCAACGTACCTTGGGAAACAAGAACCTTCTGGTCCCCATCTTAGCCTGCGTCTTCCTCCTGAGTCGGCATCCTGTGAGAATCGGGACGTCGTTCATCTAGATTGAGTAGGTCAAGGCGAATTTGGATTTTGAAATACCTGATGTCCCGCCTCTCGCGCGACTCGAGGCTGCTGAAGCCGACAGCGGTCACGCGGGCGACGAGAATGCAGCAGACGCGAAACCTGGTACTCTCGAATGCACAGCTCGACGCGTGCTTAAGCGCTTACTGAGTGGACAGAGTTGCTCGTTAGGATTGCGATCGAATTAGTCGGAGAAGTTGCAGAAGCGGAGGTGATGAAGTTATGGGCCGGTGTTCATTGGTCGTAGGTAGGCTCTGTGACGTTCTCCTGGTGGCCCTTCACTTACTTCTCACCATAGTACCCAGCGAAAAGTACAAAGGCAACGAGTACTGGTCAGAGCACGATAATCGGGTGCATGAGGGGCAATCGTATACTAGGTATTCAATCTGGGTAGGTCTCCTCCTTCCTCCTCTCTCCTCTTCCTTTCCCTTCTCATCTATGTCGTGGTTTCGAACGCTGACGATTATGGTGCTAGGATACGATATGGGCTCTTCAGATCTCCCTCGTGCCCGAACGTATCCCAAGGACGGTTCGGAATGTTACAGATTACTACCAGGCTAGTGGCATCCTACCCCGTTCTCACTTGTATTCGCTCGCTCACTCCCTAACTTTCGATCTATCTATCTGTCTATCAATATATCCGCTCTCCGTCCTAAAATTTCTGAATACAATCAATCTTCCGGACTTCCTCTCTCAAGACGAGCCGAGCTCGCACCCATGTGGAAAAACATCGTCGAAACGAACATCATGGTCGGCAGACGCACTGACTCGCTCATTGTCGAAGCCGTTCTCAAGAATGTTTCTGGCCTAACAAGGGACCGGGAGGACGTGTCACGTAATGCATATTTTAATCGCTGAGACGTTGCATGAATCATATCATCCGCCGCCGCCGCCTTCGCTCTGCGGGTTCAAGTGAATCTGAGTTTGCCACATAATTCTAAATTCGAATTTATTTGAATGGTAGGGAGCCGGTCTGACCTTCAGTTGCCATGAATTAGGATAGCGAGATCATACAAACGATACCGTAAATACTTTATACCAATTTTTTCAGCTCTCAGATCTCAGCCTGTACTAGTATACGTAGAATGTCGAACAGTGGACTTGCATACAGAGCCCCTAAAAACACTGACATCATCTTCGAATACCCTTCGGGGCGATCCCTTGCTATCTTTAACTCCTCGTGGAAGGTAGTAGTAGATATTTCGCCTCTTGCATGAGGGCAAGGACGTAAATTTGCCATCCAATATTTTCGTATTCGAAGGCTTTAACGATTAAAATTCCACACCTCCAAGTCCACACCAGATCATGTACTTGTACCGTCAATCGCTACCTATATATCACTGACTAGATTCGAATTTATACCCAAGCTTATGGACAACTTATAGGCCGGAAGAAAGGGCACACAGTTGCAATGTTCAGCGTTCAATCAGTCAGAGGACTCCCACGGATTGACTATTTGCTCCATAGTCGTCAACTTCTTATTCGCGCAGAGCTCCAGCAAGCGTTTTACAGCGGCAGCATCCGTGGCTGGAGATCCCTCATCCTCCAACCGCTTCAAGAACGAGTCCATTTCGATGATATCCGAGTTTGTGTGTTCGGATTGCTCAGGCGCCAGGGGGGTTAAAATTCCGTACGGCTTGCCCTGGCAATTGACCTGAACCACAAGCTGGTAGCCCTCCTTTTGATACACGTAGGAACGGGGAACTGAGTCGTCATCTAAATCACGGCCAGGAACGATTTGGATTGCTCGGTCAGACCAGTTCTGGCCCTGAGCAAGATGGGAGGATGCCACGGTAGTGAGGGATGGCATTCGAAAGGAACTGCGTAAATTGACGAGAATGTCGAAGATATTTTGAACGAGTTGATCTGCCGAAAAGAAAGGGAGCGTTACGTGTTCGTAGCCGGGCCAGTCATCTGTTATGTAGGTGACCCGGAAAGCCTTGGGGAAATCCACGGGAAGTTTGCCGGTGAGAAAGGCAGGATGAAGGATTGTTTCGATAGCGCGAAAGCGCTGGGGTTCGTTGGTCATCAGCTCTTTGAGATCGTCCCTGGAGATGGGACAGTGCATGATATTGATCCATCTCAGGTGCTTGTAAGTCTTCAGGATGTGGACGAACACACGGCTGTCGACGGCTTGACTGTGCGAGACGTCGAGTCGCTTGAAGTCGCGTAGCTTTTCCAGGACGAATAGGATCTGTCCGCAGTAAGTGGGAAGCGAGACAGGTCAACGACTGCATCGGGATCCATTTCTCTCGTGAGCGCAGTTGCTAATCGAGTCATGTCCTCTGAGGACAGTACCGATTGCCTCCGCAAGGCATCAATCTCGGTCGGATAGGTAAACAACTGGACGGCGTTACCAATGTCAGTCTCTGAGCCAGAAGCGTCTGAATCTCGGGGTTCGTCGTCTGCAACGACATATTCGTGTGGCCAAACCTTTGCCAAGGTTGCGATCGGGATGAGGGGCATGTCATCTAGATTGGCGATGGCCTCTAGACAGTACTTCTCGTGGCTCATCTCATTGACTGTAGGGGTAGACTAAGCAGTTAGCTGGGCGACATATATCAGATTTTGGTGACACATACCATTCAATGGGCCTTTCGGAGCGGGATAGTAGCATCGCAAGTACTGTGCAGCAGTGAGTGAAGCCATCGCTGGAAGAACGTCTTCGGTCTCAGGTACACCGAGAAAGACGAAGCAATACGCAGGATTTCTGGGTACTGTCACATCCAGTATGGTGATCCCATCGTTATTATCTGAGAGCCTTCCTATCAACAAACCAAGTACGTCCTAAGACAACCGTGCTCACCTCCGTCACTGCTACCCATGTCAGCATCGAGGATCAACACGTTGCTCAAGTATGGCGGTTTCGTCGCCAAGTCCATGCTAAAGGCACTTTCGGCCAGCAAGCTTGTGTATGGGCAAGGGCTTCGAGGTAATTCCTCCTTTCTCTCGTGATAGGTCGCAAGTTCTTCATTGATGAGGGCAGCATTTTCCGGTACTCGAGCCAAACGCTTGAACGAATTGACACCATAAAGTGGCAACTTGCCATAGCACCATTGGTGATGAAGGGCTGTGATGCAGCGATACTGTCGAGGCCTGCCTGGAGCGATGCAAACGCGCGCAACGACAAAGATTTGGTGGCGCTGGCCCATAGCACGAACTCCAATGGAGGAAGCTAAGACTGGATTCAAGGTAATTTCCTTTCGTCACACTAATTATTTATATGGCGTCAGGTGGACGTGACTGTGACGCGTAACACATATTATAGGGAGCCAGTCTGACCTTCAACTGGCCGTGGCAGGTACCATGAGTTGGGAGAGCAAGATCAAACGATACTGTAGGCATTTTCCACCAATTTTTTGGACTCTCAGATCCTGGGCTGTACTGGAATGTCGAACAGTGGGTTTGCATTTGGGTCGGGGTGCTACTGTGATGAGCGCGTCGCGTTCAATCCCATTCTGACGCGTTCTTGATTCACAAATGCATCGACATCGCTTCACTCCGAGTCCGCAATCAACTTGACAGGCGTTGGGGTTGAGCATAGTGACCACAGTGGGTTCATGATCAGTCAGGTTGAGGATGTTACTTTACAGACAAACTGAAAGCTGAAAGGGGAGCCTGAGTACTATCCGTTTACAATGCCCTCTTGAGCCCTAAGAGGGGCCCCTTCTAACACTGTACATGTCATCATCTTCGAATGCCCTTCGGGGCGATCCTTCGCTCTTGTTAACTCTTCATGGAGGGTGGTTGGATGTTCTGCCTCTTGCATGAGTGCAAGGACGTAAATCGCCATTCAATAATTTTGTATTCGACGATCTTAATGACTAAAATTCCACACCTCCGGACCATGTACTTGTACCGTCAATCGCTACCTACATATCACTAACTAGATTCGAATTTATACACAAACTTATAGACAACCTACGGCCTGGAAGAAAGGGCACACAGGTGCTACTGAGGATCTGGATCTCGGATCAGAAACAATGTTCAGCGTTCAAACCAAGTGTTAGTCGGAGGACCCCCGCGGATCGACTATTTGCTCCATAGTCGTCAGATTTATATTTGCGCAGAGCTCCAGCAACCTTTTCACAGCGGCAGCATCCGTGGCTGGAGATCCCTCATCCTCCAACCGCTTCAAGAACGAGTCCATCTCGATGATATCCGAGTCTGTGTGTTCGGATTGCTCAGGCGCCAGAGGGGTTAAAATTCCATATGGCTTGCCATGGTAGTTCACCTGAACCACAAGTTGGTAACCCTCCTTTTGATGCACGTAGTGACGAGAATCCGAGTCGTCATTTAAGTCACGGCCAGGAACGATTTGGATTGCTCGGTCAGACCAGTTCTGGTCCTGAGCAAGATAAGAGGATGCCACGGCAGTGAGGGATGGCATTCGATAGGAACCGCGTACATTGGCGAGAATGTCGAAGATATTTTGAACGAGCTGATCCGCCGAAAAGAAAGGGAGCGTTACGTGTCCGTAGTAAGGCCAGTTGTCTGTTATGCAGGTGACCCGGAAAGCCTGGGGGAAATCCGCGGGAAGTATGCCGGTGAGAAAAGCAGGGTGTAGGATTGTTTCGATAGAGCGAAAGCGTCGGGCATCGTTGGCCATCAGCTCTTTGAGATTGTCCATGGAGATGGGACAGTGTAAGATATTAATCCACCTCAAGCGTTTGTAAGTCTTCAAGATGTGGAGGAAGACACGGCTGTCGACAGCTTGACTGTGTGAGACGTCGAGTCGCTTGAAGTCGCGTAGCTCCTCCAGGACGGATAAGATCTGGTCGGCAGTAAGGGGGAAGCGAGACAGGTCGACGACTGCATCGGGATCCATTGCTCCCTTCAGCACAGTTGTCAATCGAGTTATGTCCTCTGCGGACAACACTGATTGCCTCCGCAGGGCATTGATCTCAGGTGGATAGATGACCAACTGGGCGGTAGTACCAATGTCGGTCTCCGAGCCAGAGGCGTCTGAATCTCGGGTTTCACCGCCTGAAACAACATATTCGTGTGGCCAAACCTTTGCCAAGGTTTCGATCGGGATGAGGGGCATGTCATCTAGATTGGCGATGGCCTCTAGACAAAACCTCTCGTGGGTCATCCCATTGACTGCAGGGGTAGAGTAGGCAGTTAGCTAGGTGACATATATCAGATTTTGGCGTCACATACCATTCAATGGGCCTTTCAGAGCGGGATAGTAGCATCGCAAGTACTGTGCAGCTGTGAGTGGAGCCATCGCTGGAAGAACGTCTTCAATCTCAGGTACACTGAGAAAGACGAAGCAGTATGCAGGATTTCTAGGTACTGTCACATCCAGTATGGTGATCCCATCGTCATTGTCTGAGAGCCTTCTTATCAACAAACCAAGTACGTCCCAAGACAATCATGCTCACCTCCGTCACTGCTACCCATGTCAGCATCGAGGATCAACACGTTGGTCCAGTACGGCGGTTTCATCGCCAAGTCCACGCTAAATGCACTTTCGGCCAGCAAGCTCGTGTATGGGCAAGGGCTTCGAGGTAATTCCACCTTTCTCTCGTGATAAGTCGCGAGTTCTTCGCTGATGAGGGCAGCATTTTCCGGTACTCGAGCCAGACGCTTGAACGAATTGATGCCATGGAGGGGCAACTTGCCATAACACCATTGATGATGAAGGGCTGCGATGCAGCGATACTGTCGAGGTTTGCCTGGAGCAATGCAAACGCGCGCAATGACAAAGATTTGGTGGCGCTGGCCCATAGCACGAACAGAGGAGTTGAAGACTGGATTCAAAATCATTTTCCTTCCGTCACACTATATATGGCGTCGACTGGATGTGACCGTGACATATTTCATGCGTACGGTGATTTGGCTGAGAGGTTGCATTCGTCGGAAAAAGTCGAGACTAGCAAGTACTTGCAAACCAACTGCTAGCTTATTACAGTGTCTCGCGCTCCAGACGGGGTCACTCCTTGGGACAAATGGCGATAACTCGTGCAAAGATCGTTTGATTGGGACTATGTACGACACGCCCATATAAAACTATGCAAGCTCAGACTGAAGTACTGACATTTCGATAATTGCGATTTGGCAAGCAACTCCAGCAACCCTGCAACCGCGTTAGCATCCAAAGGTGTGGCTTCGAACCCTCGAGAACGCTTGTACCCCGATGTGCTCCTTGCTTTCAGGATATGGTGGCGCTCTTGGACGTATGAATCCGTACTTTTGACTACAAACATCACCGATGAGCTGGTAGCACTCCCTGGGATGGAAGTTGCAGTTAACTCGCAGCTCTCAAGATTTTGGGGTGTGGGGCATCGTGGTGCGCAAGAGCAGCTTGCGATATAGAACAATAGGACGCTCCAAGGGTTTGGAGTGGGGAGACTGGGTACCACATTGCCCACTTGAAGGTTGCGGCCTTGGGGCACTGCCAGCCCACTCACTTGTCCGCCTGTACAGTTTCTATAAAAATCGTATAGGAGCGTTTAATACGATGCTATTGAGCTAGTAGCAAGTAACTTGAGTACGATTTTGAGTGAAGCTCAGCTCTTTTAGGGCTGGTCAGTCACTTGATAGGCCCAGCCACTATTGGACGAGTGCCAACGCGACGCACGAGCGGTGTGGTGCGCAGGGCGCTGGATTCTGCTACCGAACTTTCTGCGTCCTTTTTGATCTCCCTTCTTCTCCTCCACGCAAGCCATACGAGTACAACAAGGAGTGTCAATGGAATGGCGGTAGCTGGATAGAGCCAGACGTCTTTCGTCACAGATAGTGACTCAAGGGAACCCTTTTCAAAGAATGCCATGCTGAATATCGACTAGCCAAATGTGAACCAATAGGTAAAATCCACAAAGCTGGCAGTAGCAGAAAATGTACGTACTGCGATGAAGGTTCCAGGTAGAAATAACAATGTGAGGGCCGCAATTCTAATGTCGTTCAGCGCGTTGTCCAAGCTTAGCGAGAAGTATGAGGACGGACGTACGTTATCATAGAAGAGCTGTCCCGTTGTGTCTGCAGCGCAATTTCGCTCGTGAGGTCTGCAACTTTGGTATTGGATAGGTGGAACCCAAGTTGTATCCTGATATTTGTGCGCTCCCCAAAGTTTTGCAGCCACCTTTGCCATCCATGTGTGCTTGAGCGAAGATGCTCGAGAGAATCACGCACAGCGCATGGCTCTCCCTCAAGCAAGTCGTAAATGCCAATGAGGGAGTCTATTCTCTCCGCAATCCCGTTCATCTCCCCTCGTAAAACGTGAATGTTCTGGACCAGATCATGAAGCTCATGGGTTGCAATTGCGTTGTCCGGCGGGGTACATTCCTAAACGGGAGGATGCCAGTGGGTAATGTCAATGATCAGTTCTAATGGTAAAGCACGACAGGAAGCATACATAATGCACGAGTAGGGTGAAAATCTCCCGAATCCGTGGTTCTCTGTTGTCGGCGACTATCTTTGCGACAAGATAGTCGATAGACATGGCGTCCGAAAACAGTTCATATCCACCAAACGCCACCTGGCTCTTGAACAACTCCACGAGCTCATGGGTGTGTTCATCGAGGAGATTGTGGATGATATACGTCGATGAGCGGAGGGAAAGACTATGACGGAACCAGACTTGAACACGGGTATACTTCGTGGAACCTATCGAGTATTCATAAAATCCTTCTGAAATCCGGTTTTTGAGCTAGTGAGCTAGGATTAGACGGAGGGAGCGTATTCAAGTGCGCATCTCACCAATTGAAGAGAGTGTGCGATTAATAGGATTCTTGGTAGACCCTTCCCACGTCTTGTATACCGCAGTGCCGAGGCTGGAAGGCCACTGCGCCCTCGAAGACAGAAAATTCAAGACAAAATCTGGACGAACGCCGAGAGCGTCGGTGAGAGATTTGACTCCCGACTCGGATTCGTCGTCTTTTTCGAAGGTGGCGTCCTGCGGCAGCGTATCTAAGAAGCTTGACGAGAAGTGACTTCAATAATCCACCATTCATCAAATTACGACAGACTTACAAGACCTGAAGTTCTGAACCGCTTGGACTCGCCCATTGGGTCTGTCAAAGTAGACAACAATTAGACTGGAGAACAGCTGAAGAGAACTTCACTTGCAAGATGATCCTTCAGGTTCTCACAAGCTACATTCGCTTGATACACCACTTGAACTTTGCCTTGAGCTTCGACGTCCATGTAACCGTCCTCATTCCCGGCGTCGTCAGGATCCAATTCAGAGCCTTGAATCGGATTGGATGTATTGTTGAGGTTCCTGGCGCAAGATTGTGGAGGGGGTCTTCGAACCTCCAGAATACCAAGAGAGAGGCACGGCATGATGGAAAGTCTGCTTGTGGTCTCATTTTGAGAGCCGCACTATATAGGACTGCCGATTCCAACGTGTCGCACCCAAATCAGACGGTTGCACTCCGCATATCGGCACGCTTCGTGCGGCTCGAGATTCATTGAACATGTGCCTGGTGATTTTGTCTGCGGTCAGTAGTATCGTAACATCCAGCGGTCTAGATGAACATGAGGTATACAGGTTGACGTTGAGGGATTCGCAGTACTACACCTGCCTTGAGGTTCAAGCCATGTACGTGTTTCCAGTTAGAAATTACCAAACACACGCTGAACATGCCGAATGCTTCTGGGGTCATATTCTATAATATGATATACAAGCTTATACCGGTCCAAAACTGAATGGAATGATAATTCCTACTGCTATATGTGTATGGCTATGGTGAGAAAGCGTTGCTAGTGAGTTTCCAGATCTTGTAATCGTGACCGCAGCTGGGACGTTCATTTCACTAGCCTTTGACCCGTGCTACGCACCTTGCAGCCGCAGTCCATCCAGTGGTCCGAAAGTTCATCAAACTCAAGAGTATTTCATGCCACCGCAAAGATCTAGTATTACCCGTCCATCTAAAGAACAAATCTGGTATCTCCCGAGGACCACATAATACATGTGAAAATGAGCAAGGCAACGTTCCCAAGTAACACTTGAGAGCGCCTTCAAAATCAACACGTTCAAATCGAGTGTCAGTATTTCCGCTTTCGAAGGACACGGTCGATTGAAATTAACTGCGTATTGGCGCAGAGCTCCAGCAACCGCTTTACACCAGCAGCATCTGTGGCTGGAGATCCCTCTTCTTCCAAGCGCTTCAAGAACGAGTCCATCCCGATGACATCCGAGTCTGTGTGTTCGGACTGCTCGGGCGCCAGAGGGGTTAAAATTCTGTACGCCTTGCCACAGAAATCGACCTGAACCACAAGCTGGTAAACCTCCTTTTGATGCAGGTAGTAATGGGAATCCGAGTCGTCATCCAAATTGCGGCCAGGAACGAGTTGGATTGCCCTGTCAGACCAGTTCTGGCCCTGAGCAAGATGGGAGGATGCCACAATGGTGAGGGATGGCATTGATATGTGGGAGGAATCGTCATGTATATTGGAGAGAATGTCAAAGATGTTTTGAACGAGTTGATCTGTCGAAAAGAAAGGGAGTGTTACATTTTTGTAGGGGCGGAAGCTGGTTATGTAGGTGACTAGGAAGGCCTTGGGGAAATCTGCGGGAAGTTTGCCAGTGAGGAAGGCAGGATGGAGGATTGTTTCGACAGAGCGAAAGCGTTGGCGATCGTTGGTCATCAGCTCTTTGAGATCGTCCCTGGAGATGGGACAGTGTAAGATATTGATCCACCTCAGGCATTTGTAAGTCTTCAAGATGTGGAGGAAGACACGGCTGTCGACGGCTTGACTGTGCGAGACGTCGAGTCGCTTGAAGTCGCGCAGCTCCTCCAGGACGGATAGGATCTGATCGGCGGTAAGTGGGAATCGAGACAGGTCGACGACTGCATCAGGATGCATTGCTCCCTTCAGCGCTTTTTTCAATCGGGTGATATCCTCTGAGGACAATACTGCTTGCCTCCGGAAGGTATCGATCTCGGTCGGATAGGTAATCAACTGGGCGGTAGTACCGGTGTCGATCTCCAAACCAGAGGCGTCTGAATCTCGGAGTTCGTCATTTGCAACGACATATTCGCATGGCCAAACTTTTGCCAAGGTTGCAATGGGGATGAGGGGCATGTCATCTAGATTGGCGATGGCCTCTAGATAGCACCTCTCGTAGTGCATCTTGTTGACTGTGGGAGTGGAGCAGGCAGTCAGCTGGGCGACATATATCAAATTTTGGAGTCACATACCATCTAATGGGCCTTCTGGGACGGGACAGTAAAATCGCAAGTACTGTGCAGCTGTGAGTGGGATCATCCCTGGAACATCATCTTCGATCTCAGGTTCACCAAGAAAGACGAAGCAGTACGAAGGATTCATAGGTACTGTCACATCCAGTATGGTGATCCCATCGTTATTGGCTGAGACCCTTCCTATCAACAACCCCAAGTACGTCCTAAGATAACCATGCTCACCTCCGTCACTGCTACCCATGTCAGCATCGAGGTTCCACATCATACTGCTCGAGTACGGTGGGTTCATTGCCAAGTCCACTGTAAAGGCACTTTCGGCCAACAAACTCGTGTATGGGCAAGGGCGTTGAGGTAATTCTTCCTTTCTCTCATGATAGGTCGCGAGTTCTTCGTTGATGAGGACAGCATTTTCCGGTACTCGAGCCAAACGCTTGAACGAATTGACACCACGGAGTGGCAGCTCGTCAGAGCAGTAATGATGATGAAGGGCTGCGATGCAGCGATACTGTCGAGGTTTGCCTGGAGCAATGCAAACGCGAGCAACAACAAAGATTTGGTGGCGTTCGTGACTCATGGCGCAAACATCAAAGGTGGAGATTGAGCCTGCGTTCAAAGTGATTCCCTTTCGTCACGCTATTTATGGCGTCGGATGCGTGACCGTGACGCGTAACACATTTTAATGGCTGAGAGGTTGCATGAGTCAGGAGAAGGCAAGAAGACGGTGCAGGGACGCACCTGCTAATCTATTATGACATGCCCATATCAAACGATGAAAATCAGGGCCGCCGGTTCCATTTTCAAAGCACACAACTCCAGCAACCCCACAACTGCCTTAACACCCTAAGGATGCCCTGAGCTCTCCTCCTTTAAGAACACTTCTAGCCCGAGCTTCTTGTTTTTAGGGTATGCTGGTGCCTATGGAGATAGAAATCCACACTTTTGGCCATAAGCATCGATGATGAGCTGGTAGCATTCCCTGGGGCGGCAAAACTGTTTTGGTTTCGGGGAAAGACCATGGTCGGCTGAATCGGGCACAACTTGAATCGCTCTGTCTTGCCAGCTTTGATTTCCGGGAAGGATTTGGAAAGGCGCCAACATACAGCGATGTGATATACCCCTATATCTTAGAAGTTCGAGAATGAGATTCCGAACAAGTTGGTCTGGTGTGAGGAAGAGAGGGCGGGCCATCGAGACCCCATAGAGCGAAACAGAGCAGCACACAGGGCTGGGTATAGCCACGTCCAGTATGCTAATGCCATCGTCATTATCTATGCGACATCATCTCAATTAGCCAACGAAGCAAAGCGTTTCTAGACAGTTAATCTTGTACTCACCATAACCTTGTTTGCTGCCCAAACTAGCGGTCGAGGAGTCAAAGACTGGAATCAACGTACAGATGATCCCCTGACAAGTCAACAGTGAAAGGATTTTCCACCAAGAGGCTCGTGTATGCGCAAGGAATAGCAGACGATTTTTTATCTGTTTCGTCGTATGAAGTTAGATCGTTTTCGATGAGAATAGCATTTTCTGGCACTGCCAGACGTTTGAAAGCATTCATCCCGCGCAAAGACAACCTGGGATAAGACCACTGATGATGAAAGCCTACTACTATCGAGGTTTCCCTGAAGCGAGGCAAACGTGAGCGACGACGACGAAATTTGGTGTTGCTGGCCCATCAGCAGTGGAGGTCGCGGGTCGAAGTCAGACACTCGCGGCGGTCGTCCCCGGCGACTAAATTGAGGATGATGGCGATGACAACATCGTTTTGCTCTCGACCTCTATGCTGAGGACCTCCTTGTCCCGACCTCTGCGTCAGCTCTCCAATTCTTCAGTATCGAGGAGAAACGTTCAATGCCATCTGGCGCATCACGCAGACGGCCGATGGGGACAAGGACACCGCGTTGGTGACGAGTGCTAGTTCTTCAAGCACCGTATCAACCTTCAACTCACCCAGCGACCCACTGCTCGCTGGTGGCGAGAAAGAAGAGTCAGCTGTGCCGGACTCTTCTTCTCTGGCTTCTCGGTCTATACCGCTGCCCTCTCCCTCTTCGTTCCCTTCGGACGCAGCGCCGAAGACAGAGCCGGGTCACTCGAATTCGACCTCAAGTTCAACGTCCAAGAAGGATCCTTCCACGACGACGAAGTCGACGGAATCACCAGTGGACGCTCTATCCACCTTATCCACGTACAATCTCGACGAGGTGAAGCAGCGGATTCGACACTGGATGGAACATGCTGCTGTAACGATTCGGGAGAGGGCAGATGAGTTCACGGTGAAGACGAAGACCCAATCTTCGCAGTTGGGTGCGCATCTGAATAAAGCTACGGGGTATGAGGAGATTGAGGCTCTGAAGAGGGATGTTGTTGCTCAAGGTGAGTTAGCCATTTCCTGTTCCTCTTTTCCCTTCCCTTCCCTTCCCTTCCCTTCCCTTCCCTTTCCCTTTCCCTTTCCCTTTCCCTTTCCCTTTCCCTTTCCTTTCCCTTTACTTTACCCCTCGTTCCTCCTCCCCTTGCAATCATACTGATACGATCCGCATGAACAGAACAACGAATCAACGAAACCCGTCGCGCAGCCCGTCAAGCCAAAGTCGCCTACAAAAAAGCCGTAATCCAATATCAACAACTTGATTCCAATTTATATACAAACTTATATACAACGTACAGGCTGGAAGAGAGGGCACAGGTGCTACTGAGTATCTGGATCTCGGATCAGAACAATGTTCAGCGTTCAATCCAAGTGTCAGTCGGAGGACCCCCGCGGATCGACTATTTCCTCCATGGTCGTCAACTTTATATTTGCGCAGAGGTTGAGCAGCCGTTTTACAGCTCCAGCATCCGTGGCCGGAGATCCCTCACCCTCCAGCCGCCTCAAGAACGAGTCCATCTCGATGATATCCGAGTCTGTGTGTTCGGATTGCTCAGGCGCCAGAGGGGTTAAAATTCCGTACGGCTTGCCATGGCGATTGACCTGAACCACAAGCTGGTAACCCTCCTTTTGATGCACGTAGCGACGAGAATACGAGTCGTCATCAAAATCACGGCCAGGAACGATTTGGATTGCTCGGTCAGACCAGTTCTGGTCCTGAGCGAGATAAGAGGATGCCACAGTAGTGAGGGATGGCATTCGATAGGAACCGTATACATTGGCGAGAATGTCGAAGATATTTTGAACGAGCTGATCCGTCGAAAAAAAAGGGAGTGTTGCGTGTCCGTAGTAAGGCCAGCTGTCTGTTATGCAGGTGACCCGGAAAGCCTTGGGGAAATCCGCGGGAAGTTTGCCGGTGAAAAAGGCAGGATGGAGGATTGTTTCGATAGAGCGAAAGCGCCGGGCATCGTTGGTCATCAGCTCTTTGAGATCGTCCCTGGAGATGGGACAGTGCATGATATTGATCCACCTCAGGCCTTTGTAAGTCTTCAGGATGTGGAGGAAGACACGACTGTCGACGGCTTGACTGTGTGAGACGTCGAGTCGCTTGAAGTCGCGTAGCTCTTCCAGGACGGATAGGATCTGGTCAGCGGTAAGTGGGAAGCGAGACAGGTCGACAACTGCATCGGGATCCATTGCTCCCTTCAGCACAGTTGTCAATCGAGTTATGTCCTCTGCGGACAACACTGATTGCCTCCGCAAGGCATCGATCTCGGTCGGATAGATGACCAACTGGGCGGTAGTAGCAGTGTCGGTCTCCGAGCCAGAGGCGTCTGAATCTCGGGTTTCACCGCCTGAAACGACATATTCGTGTGGCCAAACCTTTGCCAAGGTTTCGATCGGGACGAGGGGCATATCATCTAGGTTGGCGATGGCCTCTAGGCCGTACCTCTCGTGGGTCATCTCATTTACTGCAGGAGTAGGGCAGGCAGTTAGCTAGGCGACATATATCAGATTTTGGCGTCACATACCATTCAGTGGGCCTTTCGGAGCGGGATGGTAGCGTCGCAAGTACTGTGCAGCAGTGATTGGAGCCATCGCTGGAAGGACATCTTCGGTCTCAGGTACACTGAGAAAGACGAAGCAGTACGCAGGATTTCTAGGTACTGTCACATCCAGTATGGCGATCCCATCGTTATTGTCTGAGAGCCTTTCTATCAACAAACCAAGTACGTCCCAAGACCACCGTGACCATGCTCACCTCCGTCACTGCTACCCATGTCAGCATTGAGGATCGACACCTTGGTCCAGTACGGCGGTTTCATCGACAAGTCCACGCTAAAGGCACTTTCGGCCAGCAAGCTCGTGTATGGGCAAGGACTTCGAGGTAATTCCTCCTTTCTCTCGTGATAAGTCGCGAGTTCTTCGCTGATGAGGGCAGCATTTTCCGGTACTCGAGCCAAACGCTTGAACGAATTGACGCCACGGAGTGGCAAATTGCCATAACACCATTGATGGTGAAGGGCTGCGATGCAGCGATACTGTCGAGGTTTGCCTGGAGCGATGCAAACGCGCGCAATGACAAAGATTTGGTGGCGCTGGCCCATAGCACGAACTATAAAAGCGGAGCCGAAGACTGAATTCAACAATATTTCCTTTCGTCACACTATATATATGCCCTCGAATGGATGTGACCGTGACGCGTAACACATATTCATGCCTACGGTGATTTGGCCGAGAGGTTGCATTAGTCGGAAAAAGAAAAGACGGCGAGACCATCGGTATCTCCCCAGGGCCGCATTGAACCGAATGTGCAAGCATAACCCGTATTGAAGGAGATTAGCTCCCAATACGACGGTTGGTAATGCAAGAGGTGAAAACGAACAAGGCAACCTTCCCAAGTAACATCCAAGAGCCCCTTCAAAAACCAACATTTAACATTCAATTCGAGTGTCAGTAGTACAGGCCCTGCATTCGGACGACATGCTCCATCGAAATTAACTGCCTATCAGCGAAAAGTTCCAGCAACCGCTTTACACCAGCAGCATCTGTGGCTGGAGATCCCTCTTCCTCCAAGCGCTTCAAGAACGAATCCATGCTGATGATTTCCGAGTCTGTGTGTTCAGACTGCGCCCCCGCCAAAGGGGTCAAAACTCCGTACCTCCCATGGCCTTCAACGACGAGCTGGTAACCCTCCTTTTGATGCACGTAGCGCGATCCTCTAGAGCGAGAACAAGAATGACCCTCAGGAACGATTTGGATTGCTCGATCAGACCAGTTCTGGCCCTGAGCAAGATGGGAGGATGCCATGATAGCGGAGAAGGGCTTCCGAGTGCCTATATTGGCGAGAATGTCGAAGAAATTTTGAACGAGTTGATCTGCCGAAAAGAAAGGGAGCATTATGTGTTCGTAGTAGGGCCAGTGATGTGTCATGTGGGTCAATCGGAAAGCCTTGGGGAAATCCGCGGGAAGTTTGCCGGTGAGAAAGGCAGGATGGAGGATTGTTTCGATAGAGCGAAAGCGCCGGGCATCGTTGGTCATCAGCTCTTTGAGATCGTCCCTGGAGATGGGACAGTGTAAGATATTGATCCACCTCAGGCGTTTGTAAGTCTTCAAGATGTGAAGGAAGACACGGCTGTCGACGGCTTGACTGTGCGAGATGTCGAGTCGCTTGAAGTCGCGTAGCTCCTCCAGAACGGATAGGATCTGGTCGGCGGTAAGTGGGAATCGAGACAGGTCGACAACTGCATCGGGATCCATTGCTCCCTTCAGCGCATTTTTCAATCGAGTGGTGTCCTCTGCAGACAATACCAGTTGCCTCCGGAGGGCATCGATCTCGGTCGGATAGGTGACCAACTGGGTGGCAGCACCAGTATCAGTCTCCGAGCCAGAGGCGTCTGAATCTCGAGGTTCATCATCTGCAACGACATATTCGTGTGGCCAAACCTTTGCCAAGGTTGGGATTGGGATGAGGGGCATGTCATCTAGATTGGCGATGGCCTCTAGACAGTCCCTCTCGAAGCTCATCTTATTGTCTGGGGGTAGGGTGGGCAGTCAGACGGGCGACATATATCAGATTTCGGAGTCACATACCATCCAATGGGCGTTCCGACGGGACGGGATAGTAAGTTCGCAAGTACTGTGCAGCAGTGAGTGGAGCCATCGCTGGAAGATCGTCTTCGGTGTCAGGTACACTGAGAAAGACGAAGCAGTACGCAGGATTCCTAGGTACTGTCACATCCAGTATGGTAATGCCATCGTTATTGTCTGAGAGCCTTCCTATCAGCAAACCAAGTACGTCCAAGACAACCATGCTCACCTCCGTCACTGCTACCCATGTCAGCATCGAGGATCAACACGTTGGTCCAGTCCGGCGGGTTCATCGTCAAGTCCACGCTAAACGCACTTTCGGCCAACAGGCTTGTGTATGGGCAAGGGCTTTGAGGTAATTCTTCCTTTCTGTCGTGATAGGTCATGAGTTCTTCGTTGATGATGGCAACATTTTCCGGTACTCGAGCCAAACGCTTGAACGAATTGACGCCACGGAGTGGCAACTTTCCATAACACCATTGATGATGAAGGGCTGCGATGCAACGATACTGTCGAGGTTTGCCTGGAGCAATGCAAACGCGAGCAACAACAAAGATTTGGTGGCGTTGACCCATTGCGCGAGCTCCAAAGGCGGAGGTTGAGTCTGTTCAAAGTGGTTCCCCTTCGTCACACTATATAAGGCGTCGGATGGATGTGACCGTGACGCGTAACGCGTATTTATTGGCTGAGAGGTTGCATGAGTCAGGAGAAGGCAAGACGATGCAGGGACGTAAATTACCTGCTAACCTATTATGACATGCCCATGTAAATCGGGGCCGCCGGTCCCATGACACACAATTGCCTTAGCACCCCAAGGTAGCCCTGAGCTCTCCTCCTCCAAGAACGCTTCTACCCCGAGCCCCTCGTTTTTAGGATATGGTGGTGCCTATGGGGTATAAACCCACACTTTTGGCCATAAGCATCGATGATGAGCGGTGGGCATTCCCTGGGACGGCAAATCCGTGTGGTTTCGGGGAACGACCATGGTCGGCTAAATCGGGGACGCCTTGAATTGCTCTGTCTTGCCAGCTTCCGGGGAGGATTTGGCAAGGCGCTGACAGACAGCGATGTGGTACACTCCTATCTGTTAGAATTTCGAGAAAGTTGATGAGATTCTGAATAAGTTGGTCTGGTGTGAGGAAGGAGAGGGCGAGCCATTGAGGGAGGTGGGTCGCTCTTGTAGGTCAACCGGAAAGCCACGGGTAAGCCCTTAGAGAGGTCGCCGCCAGGTGGACGATAGTTTCGATAGAACGAAAGTAGCGATCGCCTGGAGATTGCATTGTTCATCCTTCCCCTCGTCATCTGTCAGCAATTTGTGTCAGCTTAGGAACTCAGCAGAAACTTAAAGATCAGAGTTACATATCACATACCAGGACACGATTATGGATGTTCTGGAACAGATTTGCAGACTCGCAAATACTGTGCGGCTGATAACGAAGTCATTCCGTCCTCTTCAGATTCGAAACCCAGCCCATAGAGCGAAACAGCAGTACACGAGGTTTCTGGGTATAGTCACGTCCAGTATTTTAATATTTTAATGCCATCGCCATTATCTATACGATATCATCCCAATTAGCCAACGAAGCAAAGCGTTTCTAGATAGTTAATCTCGTACCCACCATACCCTTGTTTCCTTCCCACAATTTTCTTCTCTCATCGAGAGTCTGGTTCACGAGACTACCCAAGCTAGCGGTCGAGAAGCCAAAGACCGGAATCCACGTACGGACGATCCCTTGACAACAAGTCAACAGCGAGAGCAGTTTCCACCGAGAGGCTCGTGTATGCGCAAGGAATAGCAGACGATTTATTTCTGTTTCGTGGTAAGAAGCTGGATCGTTTTCGATGAGAATAGCATTTTCTGGCACCCGAGCCAGACGTTTGAAAGCATTCATCCCCCGCAAAGACAGCCTGGGATAGGACCACTGATGATGAAGGCCTGCAATACACCGATACTATCGAGGATTCCCTGCAGCGACGCAAACGCGAGCGACGACGAGGAGAATTTGGTGGCGCTGGCCCATCAGTAGAGGTCGAGGTCGAAGTCAGATGAGACGCTCGCGGCGGTTGTCCCCGGCGACTAAATTGAGGATGATGGCGATGACAGCATCGTTTTGCTCTCGACCTCTATGCTGAGGACCTCCTTGTCCCGACCTCTGCGTCAGCTCTCCAATTCTTCAGCATGGAAGAGGAAGGTTCAATATCGTCTGGCGCATAATGTCTCTACGGCGCAGCAGCAAACGCAGACGACCGAGGGTGACAAGGACACTGCGTCGGTGACGAGTGCTGGGTCTTCTTCAAGCACCGGGTCAACCTTCAATTCACCCAGCGACCCACTGCTCGCTGGTGGCGAGAAAGAAGATTCAGCTGTGCCTGACTCCTCTTCTCTGGCTTCTCGGTCTATACCGCCGCCCTCTCCCTCTTCGTTCCCTTCGGACGGAGCTCCGAAGACAGAGCTGGGTCACTCGACCTCGACCTCAACTTCAACATCCAAGAAGGATTCTTCCACGACGACGGACTCGTCAGCGGACGCTCTATCCACCCTACCCACCTACAATCTCGACGAGGTGAAGCAGCGGATTCGACACTGGACGGAACATGCTGCTGTAACGATTCGGGACAGGGCGGATGAGTTCACAGCAAAGACGAAGACCCAGTTTTCGCAGTTGGGTGCACACCTGAATAAGGCTACGGGGTATGAGGAGATTGAGGCGTTGAAGAGGGATGTTGTTGCGCAGGGTGAGTTCATCTCCTTCTCCGTAGTCCCTCGCTCCCGCTTTTCCTTTTCCTTCATCTCTCGTTCCATTGCAATCATACTGATACGATTCGTACGAACAGAACACCGAATCAACGAAACCCGTCGCGCAGCCCGTCAAGCCAAAGTAGCCTACGAAGAAGCCGTAATCCAACGCTCAAAATCCCAACGCGAAGTCAACGACCTCCTCCAACGCAAATCCACATGGACAGATAACGACGTCAGCCGGTTCACCACCCTCGTTCGGCAAGACCATCTCTACGAACAAGAAGAACACAGAGCCAAAACGGCTGTAGACGATTCTGAAGAAGCTGTAGAAAAAGAGTTTAGTCAACTCATGCGGTTGATCTTGGCGAGGTACCATGAAGAGCAAGTGTGGTCTGATAAAATCCGGAGCGCGTCCACGTATGGACAGCTAGCGGCTTTGGGACTTAACCTCCTCGTTTTCATCCTCGCTATCATCTTGGTGGAACCGTGGAAGAGGAAGAGGTTGGCGCAGACGTTTGAGAGGAAGGTCGAGGAGTTGAGTGAGGACTATGCGAAGCTGTTGGAGGGGAGTATGAAGAACATTGACCAGAGGCTTTTGGGGCAGGAGAAGCTGTTGGTCGAGTTGGCGGAGGATTTGGCGAGGAGGGAGAGCTCGAGCTCGGCTTGGTCGGACGTTGTGGTGGCGGAGAGTGGTCTTCGTCAGGTACCGTCGGAGCAGACGACACCCTCAATACCTCTGCCATCTGCCGGTGTTGAGGAGGTGGTACCGGAGCTGCCGAAGACTGCCCGGATAGCAGTCGCCAACGTCGAACTGTCGGGCAGAACGGTTGAGATGCTCGCGATTGGGACTGGTACATTCGTGCTTGGTGCACTGACCGCGGTTCTGTTCAGTGCAGCTAGATGATCTTTCATATCATAGGATAGACATACTAATCTCAATGGAATAGAATACACATTTAATCGTAGCGACGCAACGCGAGTGGGCAAATGGGTGCAGCCATGGGGGCCAACAAGAACCCTAACCTTATTCATCCCCTAACAAGAATCGGCCAAACTCTGGAGCTCGTTGCTGTCGTTGCTCATGACCTCCTTCATCATAGACGCCCACCTCGACCGTTCACTGCCCGAAAAATGGCAGAAAGACCCAGACTGTGCATTCTGTCGTATAATTGACAGAAAATTACCGGCGTCAATACTATTCGAAACGGACAAAGCCATCGCTATACTCGGTGGGTGAGGCAGCAGGTTCCCTTTCTCCACCGTGCCAGTTTGGAGAACTGACTGCGCGATCTTTCATTTGGCAGATATATTACCTCTGAGAAAGGGACATACATTGGTCATCCCGAAGGTTCATGTCGCTAGGTTGTCTGAATTGCCTGCGGAGTATGCTGCTGCGACTGGGGAAGCTGTGTCCAAGGTTGCGAAAGCGTTGACTCAAGGTGAGTCGCCGGAACTTTGCAACGTGTGTGTTAATGGGTCAACTGACGCTTTTGCTATGTCTGTGTAAAGCGCTCGACCATACAGGTTTGAACGTGGTCTGCAACCAAGAATACGCCCAGATCGTGCCGCATGTATGCCCATCACATCTTCACATTCAACACACTCATTTAGAAAGGTGCTTTGACGATGGTTGATGCATACAGGTTCATTATCACATTATACCAGCACCACGGCTCGACTCTTCGCCGTCCGAATCGTTCCCTTCGACGGCACAAAAGCCCGATGGACTATCACACCGCGACATGCACCAGATCGAGAGGCATGCAAGGGAAGAGCTGGATGATGACGTTGCGGAAGAGTTGACTACGAAAGTGAAGGCTCATCTATAGTGGTCTATTTTCTGGTAATTGGATGGTTCTGAGGGTAGTACTTATGTAGCCTGAACAAAATGCCCAAGCCCCTATATTTGCCCCGTACGTGACGACGAGATCAATTTCGCATGATGAGCTAAACGCGCTGCCACCACGCGTCTCGACGCGTCCTTTCCATCTCTCGAGCAACCATGGCATCGTCAACATCATCATCTCCAGTTCCGTTCGGCGATCGCGACTCCAGTCCAGAGCTAGACGCTGTACTAAACGACATTGACAATGACGACATCGAAGACGACGAAGAAACCCAGGCAGAAACGTACGCTGAAGAGGAACTAGAGGAAGAGGTGGAAGAAGAGACGCAAGATCTGTTCGATGAAGAGTTCCCTGCAGAGGCAGGGGATGAGGAAGAAGGAGAAGAAGAAGAGCAGACTATGGCTGTAGATGAGGAGACTGCTCGAGCAGAGGCACCCGACGTGTCATCGACGACAAAGAAGAGGAAGAAGAAGGAACCCGTGGTGTTGGAGAGACAGCCAGCCAAATCGTTGTTCCCGGTTTCGAGAGTGCAAAAGATTATCAAGGCAGACAAGGTGCGTTATGCTCGATCCTTCTTTCTATCAATGCGGACTGAATGGTACGAATGTAATAAGGATATACCGATAGTGGCCAAGGACGCCGTGTTCCTCATCTCAATGGCCACGGAAGAGTTCATTCGGCGGATTGTTGTTGCTGGGCAGAGGCAGGCGAGGGGAGATAATAGGGCCACTGTGAAGCACCAGGATCTAGCTTCGGTCGTGCGGAGAATAGACGAATTCATGTTCCTAGAAGGTGCGTCTGTGTCTCTGAGTGGGTATCTGAATGAATCTCATACTTTTTCGCTTTCTCTCCACCAGAGATCCTTCCGTGGATGGCACCGGGACTTGCTCCCAAACGGACTAGCAAAGTGAAGGAGCTAGCCAGTGCACCGGGTCTGAAGGCTGCGCCTACGATGCTTGACCAGTTTGTGTCCGTACCGAAAGACTCCAACGAAACCTCGGGTAAACGGGGACGAGAAGACGATGATGTGGTCATGCGGGACGATCCTTGAATTGAAGGCTAGAACATTCTTGCACCTATTCAATGTATGTCCTGACCATCTACACGTTCATATTATCGCATCGTTTGTTTGTTGAGTGACCGAGTGGCGTAAAAGGCAAGAAGATAGGTCGAGGCCTATTGTAATCGCTCGAACGGGCAACTCCAACAATCCAAATTCGTGACCTTCGCTCTCCATTCTATCGTTGGCGCTCCGTTGACCTGCTGACCATCGGTGGCCCGAAATTAGGTCTCATTTCGGAGACGGAACATGGCGCTTGGCTTTCCTTCGATTTTTTGAGTGTGATGTGATAGAACCAAGATAGACCAAGATAGAAGCTACGCTGGTCACCCTGTCACTGTGATTCAACGTCAATTGCGCCGCTGTACCTGCGGCGTGGAATCTAACAGAATTGCAACCGAGTAAAGATAACAATCAACGCTGAGCTGGACTGTTACGGGTTTCTGAGGACGAGCAACTCCCCAGGGTACAGTGGGCTCATGACGATGTTTTGTGTTGAAGGCGTGTTAATTTATTTCCAAATTATTTTTGAAATTGGACGGAACGGATTTGGTTACCGAAACAAGCTGTCCACTTTCCCACGCCATTCGTCCCTGTTCCCTGGGTGTGAAGGGATCCGGCCGACGAACCCAATTTACAGCTCTCTTTTCTACTATCACCATCCTCCACCACTGCCCTCTCTCACCCTTTACTTCGCCAATTTTCATGCACGCTGGTGACCGAAAGCCAGCAGCTCGACTGTTCACCTGTGCCAGCTTCCTGGAGGCTTCAGTGGCAGAGACTCCTGCGTACGACCTACGTCTCCAGGATGCCTACGAGAAAAGCCACCGCTCCAGAATCAGCACCGACGAGCTCGACGAGCTCGACCAGGACCAAAAGATATCTGCATGTCTTCTAGACGACGAATCGAGTCCCTCGTCGAGCTCGTACTCGACTCCCTCGCCACACTCGCCGTCACCCATCCAGGCCTCGGCGGCTGAGTGCTCCAACCTGTCTTCTTCTCCAGCTGCTCTATTTTTGTCTGCATTTATGTCTCCAAAAGTAGAGCCAGCAGCTCTCCCCGACGACGAGGGCCAGGCAGTNGGGGGGATACACCCTGGGACCCATTGTGGGCTTTGGGGGGTTCTCTACCATCAGGAAGGCCACCTCTGCTTCTGGAGGTGTTGTAGCCATCAAAATCATCCGTCGAGCTGACCTTGTGCGGACAGGTCATGCGCCGCACGAACGCAAGAAACTCGAGCATGAAGCCAAGGTCTGGGCCAGCCTCAGCCACGAGCATATCCTCCCGCTCTTTTCCGCGGTGCACACACCCTATGCTGACTATTTTGTCACGCTTTATTGCCCAGCGGGTTCCTTGTACGACATTCTGAAGAGGGATGGGTCGCCGGCTTTGCCACAGGACGATGCAGGGATGATGTTTCGGCAGGTGGTGCGGGGGTTGCGGTATCTGCACGAGGATGCGTTGTTTGTCCATAGGGACATGAAACTAGAGAATGTGTTAGTGGATGAAAGTGGCGTCTGCAGAATTGGAGATTTTGGTTTGAGCGTGAACTTAGGCCAAGGTAGACAACTGGATGAGGACGTCATCTTGGAAGATGAGGATGATCACCACCAACACGACATTGGCGGGTATAACAATCTCCACCGCGCCTTCTCCCTTTCTCTCCCCAAACGCCCTCATAGGATTGGATCGTCCCTCAATCCTATTGCTCGCCATCATAGCGCCAGGCAACGCAGCGCTACCTCGTCCCATAATTCTCATGTCCACCAACCTGGATCCCTCCCTTATGCCGCACCAGAGCTGCTCCTCCCCCAGTCTGCTGAACTCGCGCATCCCCAACCCAGCCAAGATATTTGGGCGCTAGGCTGTATGCTTTATGCCCTGCTCGCGGGTCATTTACCTTTTAACGACGCATTTGAGCCTCGCTTACAGATGAAGATTTTAAATGGTATGTTTTTAGCGCAAGTCTAAGCCTTTTCGCGACACGACTGACAAGCTTTTTGACTAGGTGCCTTCGAACTCCCCAAGGATATAGGTCGCGGAGCCGAACGTATCCTCCACGGCTGCCTGGAGCGCAACGTTCCGAAACGTTGGTCCATCGCGATGTCGATGAGGTGGCGTGGGGCGTCGGTTGGGGATCGGCTGGAGATGATGCGACCCCGGAGGCGGACCTAGCGGAGGAAAATTCGTGTTACGATCCGTCATCCAGCACGTCGGAGGACCCCGAGCCGTACCAGGCTGCTGCTGACGCGATACTTACGACCGATGGTGATGAGGACTGGCAACAGGAGGAGAAGATTGCGAGACCTGCGATGGAAGCGGCCACGAGGCGATCGTCTTCCCGTGTTAAGAGGTCGTTGTCGAGAGCCCCGATCCCGGCTAGGACGCCTGGGAGTGGAAGGAGCATGTCGAGGCAGAGGCATTCAAGAGCGTCGTCCCCACCTCCAAGCAGTAGTCGGAGTGTGTCGTTCTTCCATCATGCCGGGATGGATTCGCAGTCGCCTTCGGCAGACCATTCTCCCATGTGCAGTCCCTATTACGAGACGCCTATGTCGAGAAGCCGATCGGCGTCGAGGCCACGAGGACGCAGGCCTACCAAAAACCATAGCTACTTCCCATCGCCATCGCGGTCCCCCAGTCCGAGTATGGCCCCTAGGACCCCTCTCGATTTGGGCTCCCATATACTCGCGCGCATGCATCTGGAGGATCATCCAGAGGAGCTTGAGCTTGAGCCTGCTCCGAGGGGACGTTCGTTGTATGCTCCGGTATATCAAGACGACGACGACGAAGATGCCGCCGCGTACGCCCCGACCGGACACGACGTTGTTGAAGACGACAAGTTGGGAGGATCCCCGCCGAGTGTTGCTGCCCAGTGGACCTCTGCATTCTTTTCCGGATTCATGCAAGGACGGGAGGATGAAGCGAGTCGGAGTACTAGCAGCGATGGGTCGTCTTCTCGGTATAGGAGCTGCAGCAGCGAGGTTGGAGTCGACGAAGAAGATGAAGACGACGTGGTTTCGGCGAATCAAAACGCTACTTTCCCTTGGAACAATCGACCTGGGAGCCACCCGCCTACTACTCGAGCGACCCCTCAGGCTTGGGATAGCGGGTTGACGGCGAAGGGTGAAGGGCTGGTAGCCCCGAGGGATTACTTCTTTGGCGGTGGCGCGTTTAGTGGTAGTGGTGCTGCGAGCCCTTCGCTCATCTCGAGGAGTAGGAGCGCGGATGTCCAGCAAACCTTCGCGAAGCCTCCTCAGGCCGCTGTGGAAGTTTCTACTCCGGTCTCGTCTTGAGGGGTTGAAGATTGCTGTTACTCTCCATGATCGGGCTCTGGTTTATATATGACTCGTCCTTTTCCTTCTATTTTTGTCTCGGTTTCCTCTTTCCTTTTTCTTTTTTTCCCTTCTGTCTCATGTCTTTCCCAATCAACTTCTTTTTGCATCCCCACACGCAACCTATTTATCTCACTCTCCCACTTCAATGTCCCCATTTTTCTTTCAGCACTTCCATTGATTGTAGCACTAACCTTCAGAGCCTCCTTTTTTCTCGCCTTGTAACAAAAGTAGCGCTTTGGATATTTTTGCCTCCACATTCATGCTTCTAACATAGGGCTTCTACTGATAATTCTTGACTCCCTGTTTGTTTAAAGCCAGTGTTCCGACGCCATCGCCCTTTTTTCTACTACCTTCAAACCAGTCATTCATTCATTCATTTGTCCCATGTCTCTCCTACTCCCGTTACCTCGCCCTTACCTTACCTTACGTTCTCCACAACTACCTTACTACCTTCCCGCTCCACTCCTTCCGTCCTATTCTCCTCCTCTCTGCAGTGCCCCGTGCTGCGTGTTGTACTCCTAAGCCTCTTCGCTACCCTACCTCACCCTTACTAGTACATCTCCATCCTAGTGTGTATTCAACGATCCCACAGTTGCCTGTCGTTTGTTTCATGCGGATACCCCTCTCATTGTCATACATCCTTATGCATACAGCCTGTATTTCATTTCTCTTACGATACAATACAGTTCGTTGTAGCATTATTGTTGCGTGTGATGTTGTTGTTGTTGTAATTAATGCTTGCCATTGACCGAGCAATGTCAAGCTGTTGCGTAAGTATGAAGCATGAAGCTCGACCCTGAGCGCTGAGCGCCGAGCGGCAAGTCCCTCGGTCCTCATCGGAAAGTATCGAGATCTGCATAGCAGGAATGTATATATATCATTACAGAAGATAGCGGGAATACAACAACTACCAAATAGACGCAAAACGAATCTAAGCAGAATTTACCCAGCAAAAAGGGGATACTCGCACTCGTCTACTAGGAAGCTAGCACTCCACTCTCCATCGTAACATCCACTCCCCTCTGCTGTTGTCTCTCAGCTACTTTTTGCTTCAAGAGTTCGATCTCGGCTTGTAATTTAGCCTGTAATATCCCGGAGAGGGGACGTTGTGCCAGTTAGGTGAACTAGAACAGGGCGGGGAGGGCCGGGGAATTGAGGAAAACATACCGCTTTACTCTCCAACTCTTCTTTATTAAAGATGGAGTAAGGTGACGGTTGAGGTGGTCTATTCTTCTCACCTGAAAAAAGGGCGTTTATCTAGTCAGCGGATACTTTCTTTGGAGACCGAATTAAGAGATAAGATACCCACCGAACGCAGCTTGGGCAAAGACCTCGTTCATGAGATCATGGTTCCGTTTATACCGGGCCAGTGCGAGGTTTCGTGTCGAGATTTGTTCGATTTCGTCTGGGAGAGCGGGGGCGGTTGAGGAGGCGTCGTTCAAGGCGAACGGATGGGGACGGTTCATGGTAAAAGAAAGAGGGGGAGATCGGAGGAACGTCAGCGGGGGCAGGGAAAGAAAGTGGGGCNAATAGAGCGCTCAACTCACCATCTGAACCAGCGTCGTCAAGATGAGGGGGTCGCTGTGAGATGTAAAAACGTGTGAGTCAGTATGTCAATGACAGACAATTATCTGAAAGCAGGAAAAGAAGCAGAAGTGAAGAAGTAGATTAGATGGGATACGGCGGGAGAAGAACATCCGCCCTCGAACTGTATAGTTAACGCGAGAGGATGACATACCCCACTAGCACTGCCGCTCCGTCCGCGTGCAGCGGCAGCGGCGAGCTCCTTCTCTCTCTCCCTCTCCCTCTCACGTCTCCTCTCGAGCTGCTCCATGGCGTTGTTTTGCTGATTGATTAGCGCGGCTTGGGCTGCTGGGTGGTTGAAGGCCATGTTGCCGTGCATCCCAGGGGGCGGACCGCCCATCATGCCCCCGCCGCCCACTGGGGCGTTGACGGCGGACGAAGGAGGGGGGCCTTGGCCTTGCATGCCTGGTGGTGTACCTTGGTTAAACACTTTTTGGCCGGCTTTGTCGCCGATGATGATGGTTGCGGGTTCGGCGACGCTGCGGAGGGGGTATACTCGCACGGGCTGGTTCGCAAGCTGGGGGAGGATTGCTGTTGAAGGATGTTATCAATGTTGAGGTTTAGTTAACGGGGGACGTACGGCTAGGGTTCGGCTGGCGTGCGTAATGGACGAGAACCAGATGGGGATGACCGCCTTTGAGAAGACGGAACCTTCGCCTTGTGCGCCACGCGCTCTGATCCTGGGAGCCTGGTATGAAGCCAGACTTGACCTCTGCGACTTCTAATTCCAAGTCCTATCAACACATGAATTCTTCTGTGTGTGAGCAGTAATAAAGCAAGGTTGGCTCACACGGCCAACGGGAACATGCATGCTATAAACGTGCTCCGACTCCTGATATCTGATGCCATCGCTAGGAAAGGGCGTCTGTGGAGGCAGATACAGGATGGCCAGTTGTCCCTCTGGATTCTCCCTATCAATATATATCCCGAGTTGTTGCTGATGAACACGAACCAGGTGGTTTGTCGATGTACCGCCAGTTGAAGGGGACGTTCTGGCTGGCTTGCACCGCATTCAAGAGATATTTGACCGCCTCTTCATTGGTAACCTGCGCGACAAGGCTAAAATTACCGGGGTGCTGGAGATGAAGGCCCTCTGCCTGGGCCTGCTGGAGGAGCGACATGGATTATTATTGGCTCCCGCCTCCAACAAGGCTTGGCACTGACACCTTTGTTTGGTTTCCGCATCTCATAATAACAACGCGCTCGCGTAAATTACTCCGACGGTGTATATACAGTCATCTGCAGCCCCAGGTCCTCGATAATCCTCGCTGTGCGCCCCCAGGGCACTCCAAACTTGCCAGAATTGAAGCGGCTGCTCGGATGTCGTCAGAATTTGCATTAAGAACCGGGGCATGCCGTACCATGCGTGTAATTCCTTGCCCTCGGTATTCTGCCTCACGAGGTCTTCTAAAGCAGACTTCGTGGCAGCGAGAATCTGATCTGGACTGTCCTTGTGCTTCCCATAATTCCGGGACGTAAACAGACAGGCAATGGTATAGCTTTCTGCAGGGAGAAGCAGGCAGGTGCCTACAAGTCCATCTCTGTTCGCAGCACAGTGGTTTCTGTACTGCTCGTACTGATCCGGGAACCTGTTGCGGAAGGCCAGAGCAATACCAGCGCCCCAGGCTCCCTTGGTATTGCACGCTTGGACGAGAATTGCGTTCTCTGGGGCAACGAATACTATCGTTGGAATGGAGTTGCAAAAAAATTTGTTGGCTGATGTTTTTCTCGTCGCCCATTGTACGGGGCGTCATGAGAGCTTACACAATGTTCGATCTACTTCTTTCAAAGGGTTCTGTGCCTTTTTCTTGTGTGACCATCTACTTTAGAGTGAGCCAGACGCATGCCGGTGAAAAAAGTGCCCCAGGGCAGGGAGTTGCAAAATCGGACGTCACGAAACGTCACGAAATGTGACAGAATGTCAGGTATATTTCATTCTCCGCCGCTGTTCGCTCGAAGTGATGATTGGGCATTCGGTCGGAGACTGACATCTGATGGGTCCTCCTCATCACGGGGCCGTCACGCAGCATTGATTCATGAGGGACGGCCCTCCCGTGAACCTAATCCCCCCTGAAAATTGGCTTGCACATTGGAAAAGTATACAAATACCACCATGTCAATTTCTGTGACTCCATTCCTTCTGTGTGGCCTAGAAATTGGCTTTTCTCACGAAAATCGTGTTTTGCGCCTCATTTTTTTCTACTGATAGGTATGCATCTCTCGAAGGAATGAGTTTTTTCTTGATCGGTTTTTACTAACACTATACTATAGCTACCTTACACCATATTATCAACTCCGATCTGCCCTCCAGCATGTGGTTGTGTCCAGAATGGTGTTTTTGCATCTCCGGTTCCGTTTTGCAACCCATTGCCTACAATAGTAGGTCTCCTGTTACTGCTGTTATCGTGGAGTCAGACATACCGTTATCGTACTGAATTAGCTTCTCCCGAAGAGGGTGGTGTTATGAGGCACGTGTCGACCGGCCCTAAACTGCTGGCAGGCAGCCTATATAAACCTTGCCCTTCCCTTCTCATCTTCCTTGGGCGTCCTAAAAACCCCCCGGCCTCGTCAGCTAAGCACGGCAGCTAAAGTAGGTCTCCTCATCCCTTGCCCTCTCCTGTTGCCTAGATCCTAATCGTGTCCTTATCTCAGAGCGCTAGCTAGCAGGAACGTCGCTGTATACAGGAAGATGTGCTGAAAGCCCTTCTGTACGCCCATCTTCCCTTATCACGTTGATCGCTGCGCATCTTCACTGACGCTGCCCCCCCTCTAGTTCTTCGCCTCTGGTGGAGTGACTCCATCATTGGCGTACTACACCACTCGGGTCCGCTTTAACAAGCGGGTACCCGGGGGTTTTATCAGGCGTAGAGGCTGCGCCTCGCGCAGCCTTTATGCCTGTTTTTCAAAAAATCAATTAACCCAGGCCACCACCGCGGTCGACTGTCAACCCTTTTGTCGACCCCACCCCAAATTACATACCTGCTCGTGGGATTGGGCGAGATAGTTTGTCAATTATACTTTCTTGCTGCCCCAGCTGCTGTGTTTGTGATTGATCGAGTCAGTTTTGTTGATACAGGATTCGGTGTTCTGTGGGCTCTGTTGTCGGCGACTGCTTGTTGTGGTCGCAGGCGATGAGTTGGAGAATACGAGACTGCAGGTGTTGCCGTCATAAGCGACTACGTTACGTGGTCGGATCTTGGGGAGATGGTTCTCCCCGATGTGTTCTGTTCTCGTTGTCCATGTATGTGGACAGATAAACGTCATCTGTTGACCACCTACCTCGTCGCGGTGGTCTCGGGATGTTAAGCTGGGTGTTGATATATCAACATGAAATCGGAGGCAGCGATGTCTCTGACTGCGGAGCTCCAGGGAGCTCGATGTTTGCGACCATAGTCGTGGTCGCTCGTTCCGGGTCGTCATCGACGACCAGATGTGGGGAGATGATCCCCGCCAATGTGTATCTTCCATGGGTATCAACGCCCATTGACCATCTTTGTGTGGTCCAGTCCTCGATATGCTACTGGCGTCTGTCAGTATTGACTGGATGTTGAGATCTGCAACATCGAACATGACTCGGAGACTGTCGATGTCTCCAATTGAGAGAAGGGCTCAGAATGACCACGGTATTCGTGGTCTCAGCCATGGGAGGCAACACTTGAGGTGTTGTCGTTGGATGTGAAGATTCCATCGCCATCGCTCGCGAAAGTGAGGGATGTCGGGGAATGTTATCGAACACTGCTTGTGGTCAGGCAGAAACAACGAGTTCATGAAGCTCGAGTCGTCATTGACTCTAAACTCCTTTGATCGCCCGCTGTTGCGGACGACACAGAAGCACCGTAATTGGTGCCCATTATCCATCCTCATCTCACCGTCGACTAGAAATGGGTAAACGAAATGGTGGGAGCCACTCGGGATGTTACAGTGCTCATTATTGATCGAACCTCGTCCAACCGTTCACTTATTGTGGACCAGTCTCGAAAGGGGCTTGGAGGAGTCGTGGAGCATGGCCGCCCTGTTCTCGTCACAACCACGGGTCGTGGTCGCGTGCAGGGGGAATGAAGGCCACCGCGAGGTGGCTAAAATCGAACAAAGGCCTGCAGGCCTGCAGGCAACACGCCTTATCCCGTGCCAGCGCTCGGGAGGCAAAATGAATATTGTATGGGCGCGTGTTGCACTCCTTTCTGAATACGAAAGCTTCAGATATGACGACTGCGGTGGTGGTCGACATCGCATAGGGGGCGGATCTAAAGCCAGAGATGGCTTGAACAGGCTGGAAAGTTTATACAACATTCCTCGGCCCACACAACCGCTTAGTACGGCCTCGAGGCAACTTGAGGCTCTTTGTGTGGGCGGCACGCATTGTGGTCCTTTGTGATTAGGTTTAAGATCGATAAGCCTCTGGCAGGAATCTGGTATAAGAAGAGGACCCCCAGCGACTATTTTTCTTTGGAACACCACCCCAGCCTCGTCTCCTCGCGGATAGTATCCTGTATGTTCCCTCCCATATGCTAGTACAATGACGGTCACTGACCTAAGGACTCTCCCTTCGATTAGCGAGTGGTCGATGCTGTTGATACGCTTCATAGGCCCACGTTGAAATTTTTTCAGCCGGCGCCTGTGGTGCGTTACCCTGTACGTCCACTCTCTCCACTATCCTTGCTGTCTTACTTGCTTACATGCGTTGTTATTTTTCCTTTGCCAGATACGTCGATTTCGATGCCTGCGGTCGCAGGCCTCGCGAAAGATGTAAAGGGAAATCTGTAAAATCNAAATAACCCAGGTCACCCCCCCCCCCCCCCCCAAACCATTCATCCCATCGGGTGCAATTCCATCGTCAACTAGTAGTAGCGCCCAGTCACGGTTCTTGGTTTTTGTTCATTGGGATTGAGCGAGATAGGATTTCGTTGGCAATATACCATCTATTCTTGCTGCCCCAACATTTGAGAATTGTCTTGCTTTGAGGCTTGGAGCGCGAGTGCGTGCACGCGAAATCTGAGTGAGATGAGATGATATGGGTATGCTATTCAAATGGAAATGTAAAATAATACAGTTAAAGCAAGCGCTTGGATATGGATGATAATGGTTCTTTTGTGCTAATCTTTCTGCAAAGTTGATCCTGCTGCGGCTTCTCCCCTTTAAGCGACGCACTGGCTGTACTGTAGATTCCAACCCGAGTCAGCATTATAGAACACGTAAGAGAGGGAGGGGGAGGGAAAAGGGAACCACGTACGTATTCATTAGTCCTCACACACCTAAATGGCGCAGTGCAAGTTGTAGATCCCGTATAACCAATTCCACCACACTGACCCCACTGAGGGACAGTAGGTCCGGTAGGTGCACTCGTTGTGGGTGGCGTCGAGGTGGTCGTGGTGGGAGTAGGCTCAGGTGCGGGGGTGGTAGGTGTGCCGGGACCTTCGGAGGCGCCGCAAGTGAAGACTGAGGGTCCGGGGATGGTGTACCCAGAGAGGCCCTGGTAGATGTTGATTCTGACACCGGGGTCGGTACCCTTGTAGGCGCCGGGGAAGCTGACGGTGGCTGGGGAGGCGTTTCCGCCGCCGACGATGTTGAGCTGGGCGCACTCCATCTGTAAGGGGGGATGGTGATAAGTATTCCCGCCTTTTGCTCAAGGAAGGATGAAGTGAACGTACGTAGAATTGAGCACCGGGGTAGTTGCTAGCGCCGTGAAGAGCTAGATTTATTCTATCTCAGTATTAGCCGTACGCGAACCAAAATGGAGAACGCACCGATCATCTCCACACGAAGGAGGTACTGTCCAGCAGGGATACAAGTTGGAAGCTTGAAGGTAAGCTTGCCCTTGTTCTTGATGAGCTTGTCAACGCCCCATTCACCGGTCGCGGTGTCCAAGCCGTCATGGTAGATCTTGAACCATTTGAGGCCAGTCACATCTTCCTGAGTGGCATCAGGAATGCGAGCACTGGATAGAGTCGAAGTAGAGGAATATGAGTTAAATTCAACTGTAACACAGGATGGCAAAAAGGGAGGGTGGTACTTACAGGTAAGCGAGCATAGGTCCCTTGTGCGAGGGATCGACGGGATCAGACGATGAGCCAGTCGCGCCGTTCAAGTCGTGGTGCCATTCAGCAGTAATCTCAGCACCGCTTGGTGCTTGGATGACAGTCTTGGAGACGGGTTGACGGTATGGGTTGATACCACCGTTGCAAATAATGTCGTTCGAGTCGACGTTCTCAATAGGCTGGAAACAACAACAAAAAATTATTCAGTTTCGGGAAATGGTGTAGCGCATCAAGAGAGGTACTTACACCGTTGTAGTTGGGCACACGGATACCAACAGTTTGTCCTTGGTCCACACCGTTAACGTGCAACTTTTGGAAAATGGTATGGCAAGAAGCCGAGGTGGCGAGGAGGAGGATGGCAGCGAGCGAGGAGTTGAGGAGTTTCATGGTTTTTTGGAGGCGAACGAGTTGTCGACGAGAGATCCATAGGCCCAACCCTCCGTCATTTTATACCACCATGGAGAGCTCGGGTACTGATCCAGAGACTCATCATCCCCCATACTGTACTGGGAGAAAGAGGCAAATGCTAGCGAGGATTATGGCT
This sequence comes from Candolleomyces aberdarensis, assembly GCA_004126415.1. NCBI lineage: Eukaryota > Fungi > Basidiomycota > Agaricomycetes > Agaricales > Psathyrellaceae > Candolleomyces > Candolleomyces aberdarensis. The sequence goes on along the minus strand of SDEE01000101.1, from coordinate 30,215 downwards.
GCCGATGCTGACTTAGCCCCCACACAGTCTTGTCCCGCGTCTTGTCCCGAGGCATATTTCTGATGACCCGCCCGAGTTTCGAGGCGGCCAGTGGTAAAAAGTTGTAAACCTGGAACGAATGAACGATGCCCAGATGGACCTTGGGATTCAGTAGCAGGCGGAAGCAATCAGAACCGCGGAAATATCGGCCACTCTCCAGCCGTTGAAGTCAATCCCAAGTCGTCGTCCTGTTAGGTCCTGCTGCGTCATGAGAATCGCGACGACATTGGGGGAAGGTGGGGAAGGGTGGGGACACCCTGGGACACCTCAGGTGTTCACACTATTCATCCGTGGTGGTTCCGAGGTTGCTGGAGAAGACTTCCTTCAGCAGCCACGCGAGGTTGCTTTCCCACCTGACCCATATGTGTCGAGGAAGGGAAGAATGAAAATCTGGGAAAAAAATGCGGGGTCTTTCAGTAAGCGCAAAAAGACACCTTTCGGTAGCGTTGAGTGGGGTAAAAGGAAAGTCTGGGCACTGGGAGAATAGGCGTCGATTATCCGGGGATTATCCTCCAAAAAGAAAGACCTCCATGGGCCCTGGGCGGAATTGGCGCGCAAATAATATGGGTGCTGTGGGGTAGTATGATCCGCACTTTTCGTCAGACGGGCGTACTGACCATTGTGTTTCTTTTCGACAGATGTCTTCCAAATTAAATTTCTGGAAAGTCTGATTGATAACATTGAATGAAGAACAAGGTAACCTATCGATACATGTGGGGCGCAATCGATGAATCCGTTTACAAGCACTGGCTGTACTGCAGGGGATTTCAGCAAATATACCATTCTTATGAAGTTCCGAATACATACCCAGTCGTTCACCTTGGTGCAACTCTGACCGGAACTGCATTGTGTGGGTCCCGTGTACCTAGGACGAAGGATTAAACCTGTAATCCGGATGTCAAACAGCTAAAAAATCTTACCCTGAGCCACCGCACTGCCCATACTGAGGAACGGTGGGCCCAGCAGGGGCGCTTGGGACAGGAGCTGCTGTGGTCGTGACTGCGGGCTGAGTGGGAGTAACGGTCGGAATAGGAGCCGCTGGTTGGGTTGGTCCTGAACCCGCAGGGCAAGTGAAGACATCGGGGCCTGCAACAGTGGTTACTCTCTATGTGTGGCATTTCGCTTGGCGTCAGACATACCAGGGATGGTGTAAGATCGAATGCCAGAGTAGATGTTGACTCGAACGCCAGGATCTGTACCTACAAGATAAGGATGGTCAGCTTCAGGAAAGGGAGGAGATGCTGCAATGCCTTACCCTTGTACACGCCAGGGAAGCTCACAGTGGGCGGGTTCACATTACCGCCGCCGGAAATGCGTATTTGCGCGCATTCCATCTATAGACGAAGTAAGGTCAAAAGCTCGTCCTACCGAAGACGGATAAAAGTTAAGACCCACGTAGAACTGGGCACCGGGGTAGCTCTGAGCACCATGGAGAGCTGAAACACGGGTGGAGCCATGTTAAAGGTCCACTCCTTTGAGCGAGTACCGAGAATTGACGCACCAATAAGTTCAACCCTCATCAAGTACTGGCCGTCCGGGATACAAGTAGGGATGGTGTAGGTCATCTTGCCCTTATTCCTAACCAAACGGTCAACACCCCAAACTCCACTAGAATCAAGACCATCATGGTAGATCTTGAACCACTTCAAGCCGGTAACGCTCGATTGCGCTGCGTTGGGAATTTGGGCGCTATCGCACAGTAATACTCGTTTCAGATTTCAAAACATCGATGTGAGGTCCGGACAGTACGTACAGATAAACCATAACGGGTCCTTTGTGTGAGGGGTCGATAGGGTCAGAAGGGTTGTTGGGCTCAGCGCCTCGCAGTGTGTGATGCCATTCTGCAGTTACTTGAGCACCAGCTGGGACGTCGATGATTTTTTGAGAAACGGGTTGGCGATATGGATTGATTCCTCCATTGCAAATGATGTCGTTGGAGTTCACATCGGATATGGGCTGAAATCAATGCGCTTCAGAGCTTCAGTCGCAAGAAGGAAAAATAAATTCTTACACCGTCGTATTCGGGCACTCGAATTCCAGCTGTGTGGCCCTGCGAGACACCATTCACATGAACTTCCTGTAATGAAATGTTTTAGCAATTTCTCTAGACGTCAACACAGCGACACTGACCTGGAAGATACTGTGAGCACTAATGCCCGTCAGCAGTGAGAGCAGAGTCGTCAAAGTAAGGAAACCTTTCATCTTTGCTGGATGACAAACAAAACTCAATCGGTCGACCTTTATATAACGACGCTCGAGCCCCTTGCTTCAAATCGATCCGATATTTTCACCAAGGTATAGACGAAGCCGACTGATAGGTAACGTTGGCCCTTTGGGGGGCAAAGGCGCGCACGCTTCTCGAAGCCCCCATCATCCCTGTGGGGCTCCGGTGCATGTAATGTTGTCGACGCAAGAAAGTCGGAGAGACCGCTTAGCCAAAATTTCAAAACCCAACGCCCTGTCATTTTCCCGCACAGGGTCCGATCCCGCGATGCACTTCTTGTTCCTGGTCTAAAGGTGTAAACATCCAACTGTATTCCACAAATAAAACAGGTGTGCGAGGGCGCGTGGTAATCCATGGAGCTAGGGCTTCTTGATAAATGTGCGTCAGATGCGGTCATTCGAAGATTCAGGAGCAGACTTACTTAACTAATCGACTGGCTACCCGGAGGGAAGATTGATTTGTTATACTACTATACAACCCTCGCAATCGATAGCAGAAAGCCAAGCAAAAACACACCTCTAGATAGAAGCCTGAAGCTGATCAAGCGTTGCAGGAGTGGCCCTTGGCTGCGGCGCGGTCGACCGCAGGACATTCTTTGACCCGAAGCGGGTAGACCAGCTGTAGGTGCGCATACCACCAATGAATTGACGAGGGAGGAGCCTGCATTCGGTTTGCACTGCAAACCTTAGTCTTCTCTCCATATGACTTGATTGCTACTCCATTTATCTCCCCACATTGCCCTCTTATGATATGTCTTGCGCGCCTCCTTGAACTGTTGAATGAACTCGTCGACCTCCAATCCGCCTCGAGGGGTTCCAGTCCCATCTTCACGAGATAGAGATGGCAGGGCGGCTTGCTGTTGGACAAAGGTTGACGCCATCGCCTCCGTAGCGTCATCCTGAGCCGTCGTAGCATGCTTCAACCGCATCAGAAGGAACTGAGGAGTAAACCGCTGAGGGGAAAATGGGTTAGCCTCGGAAAGAGGCGATGTAACGGAAACAGGGTGGGCATGCCTGATACACTTCTTTCTGCTCCTTCTCTAGTTCTTTCCATCGCTTTTCAAGAGACTTGGCATCGTCGAAGGCTGCCTGAGTCTCCGCTCGTAGGTTGTACAGTGATTCTTGCAGAGCGACGTTGTTCTCTGATGAAGTCATCAGCCCGAGGATTATGAAGGGAGGGAAGGTATACGGACTTGCTATCGATTCGTTGGCCATTCCGAGCTCTGCTTGCGCCCTATACATGTACTTCACGCGGTCGAGCGAGTGGAAGAATGCTTGGAAGTAGACTGGATCGTTGAGAAGGTCTTCCAGATCCTCTCGCCTGTATCACCGGCCAATTCAGGAGCTGTATGAACGATAAGAGTTTGCTCCTTACGAGAAGTTTGAGAGTTCCGGGAACTCCTGCAGGAGAGGTGTGGCCATGGTCGACGAGGATGATGGTGGGAGGCAAGAGCAGCGCTGCGTCTGTTCAGTCGCGATCATTGTCATTTGATCATCTCATCCTCCACCACCACCACCATCATGGCTTCAGAGCTCGTATTTCCTGGAGAAACCGTTCCAGCTAAACATGTCAACCTCAAATTGGGCCCAGGTCTTCTGCAGCAGGCCACCCTCTCGAACCCATCCGAATCGAGTGTGGTTTCTACAAAAGCTGGATTGCTCCAGCACTCGGCGAACAGAAGCAAATGGTGGGTAGATAGCAATGCGAGGCGTGTTGGTCATCGTTTCTTTCAAATTTCTTCTAACGCTTACAGTCTGTCTTTTTAACAGTATGTTCCTGCACCCCAGGAGTCCGTGATTGGCGTTGTGACCCAGAGATTGGGAGAAGGCTATCGTGTAGATATCGGAGAGGCCCACCAGGCTTCGTTAGATGCCCTTGCATTTGAGGGTGCAACAAAAAGAAACAAGCCGAATCTCAAAGTGAGTGTTCGTGTGGTGTTGCGGTTCACTTTGCTCATGGGATTCTGCAGGTTGGAAGCTTGGTCTATGCTCGAGTCTCCCTTGCCCACAAAGATATGGAACCTGAGCTCGAATGCTTCGACGCGCAAACGAGGAAGGCGGAGGGCTTCGGAGAGCTCAAAGGAGGTTTCGTCGTGCGGTGCAGCTTAAAAATGTGCCGACAGTCAGTATTCTATTCCATCCTCAAAGCCGATCCTCTGTGCTCACTTGTCCGCAGACTCTTGGATTCCAAACATTTTCTTCTCCCACTCCTCGGTGGCAAATTCCCTCTGGAGTCAGCTATCGGTATGAACGGCCGTGTATGGATCAGCGCGAAGGAGCCGAAGCAAATCATTGCCGTTGCCCGGTGTATCGAGGCTGTCGATCCGGACGGGGGAGGTATGGATGCTGTGGAGGCCAAGGCTTTCCTGGAAACACTGGACGCGTAAAAGGGTATGTACATTAACAGATAGCAATACAGCAAGCATTAAGATACAGCCAAGGTCAAAGCAGGTCCAATGAAGCAAATCTACTCCTCGAAAGCATCCCGAAAATCAAATTAGTCGTCCTCTGCCAATCGCGCTCTCTTGGTGGTTCGCCTGGAGGACGTGCTAGCCTCTTCTTCACTCTCTCCAGTGCTTCGAAGACTGGCGCTTGCTCGTTTCCTCCTCTGATATTCCTTGTCTCTAGCACGTTTCTGTTGCAGGGATAGCTCCTGGCTCTTAGGAGCTGGTGGGAGAACTACCGTTGTTGGGCCGGTGCTGGGCTGCTTGTAATCGTCTGTTGCTGTAGTAGATTCTTCATCACCATTTAGATCCAACGACTAGTTGATCAGTATGAGATACCAAAATCGTGCTGGAACGTCGGACAGAACTCACTTTCTGGTATGTCTGGCTGCTGTTCGAGAAGATACGGTCTTGGTCGCTGACTTCGTACTTCTTTCGTGTCGTGTTCTGGTTCTTGAGATATCCTTCGAAGCCCTGTATGATATTGCCGCCACTGTGCGCTGCTGTCTCCGTCAGGTAGTTGGCTTCCAGAGCGTAGATTTGAGACTCTATTTGCGCCTTGTGAGATTCAGACACTGCTTTCCCGACTCCTAATGGACCTGCTCACCAGTTGCTTGTCTACGAGCCGTTTCTTGGGGAGAGCTTGCATGAGCTCCTTCCTGAGGGTTTCATACTGGGTCCGATCGTCTGCTGTCGGGGCTGTAGTGGCCTCTGCCATGACCGTTCATGTGAGGTTGGAAGGCTTTGATGGCGGCGACGACGGCGAAATCATTGTTTGTCTGTGTTAGAAGCAAATGTCGTCACCCTTTGGAGGACGCGTACGCGTCGAGGTTCCTCATTACGAATTCGAACTCATTTATTGAATCGAGTTATCTCTGTCCCCAGCCATGTCCTCAGCACCCCCTCCCAATGAAAACCCATCAGGCTCTGAGAAGAAGCCAGAGCAGTCGGCGCCGTCGTCGTCGTCGAATCCCCAGGACAGTTCGGCCATGGACACCACACCCGACTTGCAACCAGAAGAGACCTGGGACGACATTCCAGAAGATATCCTCGCCCTGAGCTCCGACGATATTGTTACAAGAACACGCCTTATTGACAATGACCTCAAAGTGTGTTGTCCACCCCATCTCTCTTGCTGGCTGAAACGAGCTTTCCTCGCAGGTATTGCGCTCAGAAACGCAGCGGTTACAGCATCAGCAAAGCGAGATGAAAGAGAAGATTCGAGAGAATGGGGAGAAGATTAAGCAAAACAAAGTGCTTCCATACCTTGTCGCAAACGTTGTGGAGGTACGTATGGCGTCAGGCAGCATTCGAATTTAAACTCAACAGTTGCCGTAGATCTTGAACGTGGACCCTGAAGGAGAGGAGGATGGCGCCAGCCAAGACGTCGACTCCATGAGGAAAGGGAAATGCGCTGTTGTCAAGACCTCCACACGGCAGACCGTCTTCCTTCCTATGATCGGCTTGGTACCTCCGGAGAAGCTAACTCCTGGCGATCTAGTGGGAGTGAACAAGGATTCCTACCTCATTCTCGACACCCTTCCGGCTGAGTTTGACTCTCGAGTCAAGGCGATGGAAGTCGACGAGAGGCCAACGGAGACTTATACAGATATTGGTGGTTTGGAGAAGCAGATTGAAGAACTCGTCGAGGCTATTGTGCTTCCTATGGAGCAAGCAGACAAGTTCAAGACTCTCGGTATCAAGCCTCCGAAAGGATGCTTGATGTATGGCCCGCCAGGTTCGTAGTATTGGATTAATTGTCCGTCTCGTCTTGACCCAAAGTCGCGTCTTAGGAACGGGAAAGACACTGCTTGCCCGTGCATGTGCAGCTTCAACGAACGCCTGCTATCTGAAGCTCGCCGGGCCATCGCTGGTCCAGATGTTCATTGGTGACGGTGCCAAGCTTGTGCGTGATGCGTTCGCGTTGGCAAAGGAGAAAGCTCCGGCAATTATCTTCATCGACGAACTGGACGCAATTGGTACAAAACGTTTCGATTCGGATAAGAGCGGTGATCGAGAGGTACAGCGAACGATGCTGGAACTTCTCAATCAGCTCGATGGCTTTGGAAGCGATGAACGAATCAAGGTAGGTTCGTCACATTAATGAAAGACAGTTTACCTGACATGGGATGGATAGGTTATCGCTGCGACTAACCGAATAGATATCCTCGATCCTGCTCTCCTTCGTTCAGGTCGTCTTGATCGCAAGATTGAGTTCCCACTTCCCAACGAAACGGCACGGGCGCGTATCTTGCAAATCCATTCGCGCAAGATGACATGCTCGCCTGATGTCAACTATGAAGAGCTGGCGAGGAGTACGGACGAGTTCAACGGTGCACAACTGAAAGCGGTTTGCGTTGAGGCTGGAATGATTGCCCTGCGTGAAGGAGCTACTAAGCTCAGCCACGAGCACTTCTTGAGTGGCATAGCAGAAGGTGAGTTATCAATATCCGAACTCTCTTTCGCAATTTGACGTAACACGCTTGGCAGTTCAAAGCAAGAAGAAGAACAATCTTATGTATTTCGCTTAAGCACTATCTGGTTTTGTGGTGTCTAGATTCCGTCCGCGTATCTCATACCTTCTTTCCTCTGCAGACATGTTCAGACAATAAGCTTAAGCAGAGTGCACCGGAAATGAACGCATGAGTATTGGAGTTCTACCTGCCTTCTTACAGTCTTGAGTCCATATCAATCGAATTCTAATCTAACCTACTCGCAGATTTCCGTTTGGTGGATTCCATAACAATGCTATTGCCTCTGGCTTCTGGAATTCTCTTCTCCGGGCAGCTGCTCGCTCGTTGATAGGGTATTCCCCAGTTTTGCACCCCCTTGCCCCGCTGTACGCTCGCAACGCCCCTTGCTCTGCGCGGTGCACGCAGTAGCCACCTCACTTCCGTGATCTCTCATGTCACTTTTCATCTTCATCCGCCCTTTCAGACTTCCCCGTTGCCCTTTACATAACGTGCAAATTCGAAAGGAAATTGATATCGAAGCGTTTCAGCCTGGTCACACCTGGTGACACGCTCGAACGAGTAGTTGAGCTTGCCGATCGGGACACAAGCTTCAGGTTCAAATTGACAGCTTTCTGCTTGCCGAAGGTTCTTTCGTTGGGCCTTGGGGATCGTCGGGTCATGGCGAAGGTTGATGTACCCACACGCCTTCTTGCCCTGCTAATAGCTGCTCCTGCCTGTTCAGCTCGACCCTGTGGATGTCATCGACCTTCACGATAATTCATACCAGGTGGTTCGCATAGCTTCCTCCTGACCGACGAAGCCCTCGAGCGGCCGCATTGTGAGTGGACTTGCGTTTGACCTGTGTCCTTTGGCCTAGTGGCTCACTCCAGCGGCTAATATAGGGCCGTTGCCAGCTCAGTAAGTGTGGAAGGAAAAAGCTTTCGGGCACAGGATTATGTCCTCGGCCACGGTCCGACTATATTCACATATCGATTAAGGATCGAGGCCCCTTCCCCCATGCCCATCTGACCACGACCGCTCCAAACCCCATCCAATCGAGTGCCTCTCCATCTCATCGTGCTCACCATGCCTACTCTCCAGTCGGTCAAATTCGTGTGCTACCCCAACAGTCGCATTGATGCCCTTCCCGTCGAGCTTCTAACCCGCATCTTCACCCTGGGTGCGAGGTTCAACTATCTCTACGAAGATTCACCCTTCTTGCTCAAACCGAACCAGGACTACTACCCTCCCCNCATCCTCGTTTCAGCTTCTTGTCTCCCATGTGTGCCAGCGGTGGCGGACGATTGCTCTGCGCACGCCTTCCCTCTGGACGACGCTCCATTTGCGAGAGCCCGTCCACCTCGCTCGGGCCGCAGCTTATTTGGAGCGATGCTCCACTTCCTCGACATACCTCCTCGACATCCTGGTCGACACGGTAGCTGTCGAAGAGCACATCGAGGGCGTCACATTGTGCAGGGAGGAGATCGTGGAGGTGTTTGACCTCATCATCCCCCACGTCCGCCACTGGAGATCGTTCCACTTGAAGATTCGGGACAACGAGTGTAAACTCCAAGCTCGGCACTACCTCTCGACCTGCGGGCCCGCTCCTTTACTCGAGACTCTCCAACTCTACCATTTCGAAGATTATGGCACATCACAGAACCTCTACCTGGCTACGTACCGCCCCCCTGTTGTGGTGTTCAGCAACACGGTGCCCAGGTTGCGCAATGTTTCGTTGATTGGGGTTAACCTTCCTTGGTTGAAGAGTCCCTACCTCACGAACTTGCACAAATTGGAGTTGGCTTTGCACCCGGATAATATTCGACCCCCGTACGACTGCTGGGACCGGATGTTACGCCTTAGTCCGCAGATGCAGAGTCTGTACCTCCATTATTCCGGACCTCGGTCGCAGAGCGGCGCTGGGGGAGACCAACAGAGCCCGGTGTGGCCTCCGGGGAAGGAGAAGATCGAGTTGGAGGAGTTGGAAGACTTGAAGTTGACGGACCTCGATCCGGGTTACCTTTGTGAGGTGACGGAGAGGTTGTATTTGCCGAGTGCGAAGAAGATGTCGTGGGACCTGCCCGAGCAGGATTTTAGCCCGTTCATCGAGCTGCTCACCCGCAGGGATGTGGTCGAGGATTCGACTAGTGGGATTCCGGGGCGCTCGGTGCCAGCGAAGGTAGAGTCGAGACGCCAATCGAAGATTTCGATTTCTTCGCTTTTGTCGTCTGATTCGGACTATATTTCCCAACGGCAGCAACAAGAACCGTCGACGGTACCGGCAGAATGTGCCACGGACAGGAGTACGACAACGACCGCGACTACGCCTCGTTATGATATCCGCTTCGACGGTCCATTGCCAAACCTTTCACGGCTCGAAACACTCGTCATCACAGCTTTGGATTGTAGCCGCTCGAGCTGGCAGACATTGCTGCGGTGCTTGGAAGGATTGAAGCATTTGGAGGTTGACTTCAGGAGGATGGGTACAGATTTTTGGAAAGTATTTGCGGGGACAGCGGAGGTAGATCAGTGCGGGGCACTACGACCTGCCACGGTGTCGCCGTACAAGCTGCTTCTTCCGCGGTTGCAGATGCTGAAGGTGGCAGGTGTGTCGGGGATAGAAGTGAAGAGGGAGGTCCAACGTAGAGCAGTGAAGAGCTCTGCTGGGCCTGGTTTGCACCTCTGGATTGTCAGATGGTCTCTGAACATGAAGGGCGACGATCTCGTCCTCGATGAGCTTGTTCAGCTTGGACATTGGGTAGGAGAAGGGACGTCGCAAAACAGCCTTCCGGCGGGTACTGTCAAGATAGAATCGTACTACGAAGACGACGAGGAAGATTTGGAGGAGGAGCTAGAACCAGAGGACTCGTTGGATGAAGACTCGTCTCTTAACGCCTAGATCAGAATTCTTCTATTTGGATCAATGGTTCGTTTCATGGACTTCTTTGGCCTATGGACTATAGTCGCATATTATCTCTACACAAGCAGAACATTTTTTGGAATATTACGGACAGTGCATCCTTTGTTACAGCCCTTTTGCGCAGCTTTTATCTCCTGATTCAATTGCTTCCGTAACTGTGTAGACGCCCAGATAAGATTAGATTGAGAAAATCAGTCACGTGCGTAAATATTTTGTTCGGAAGCGAGGCCGTTGCGAGTCTGCTGCAGCCAAAGTTGCACCTAGCCAGTGGGTACCTCAACGCAGAATACAGAAAACAGTCGATATACAGACTATCAACCCCAAAAGGTTCGTTTAAATGAGCCTCCGAGATCCGCAGTGCGAACTAATGGTATATCTGCAGCGTCGAAACATGGCGCACGATACTGCAACACCCTTCAATCCCCTCGCAATCAATCTACGGCGACAAACCCAGCATTTGGCATCTTTGATCCCTCCAGGAACACCATGCATTGCAAAGCTCCAATCTGCTTCCAGCACCCAAGAATTTCTCAGCATCCTTTCCCAGCTACTCTCCGACCCAGCCTACACCCAAATTATCGCGACGCTTTTCCGCCCAGTTTTGATTGAATTGTGCGCAAGATGGTTGGACGAAGGCTCAGAGGACAATCTGGTGGCGCTGTCTTTGTTAATCGAGGTTCACGAAGAACTATTCCCGTATGTTTGATCCGTTTTTACGAGCCTGGCGAATCTGAATTCATCGCAGTGTTCTATCGCATCTCTTGCAAAACTTTTTCCCCAATGGCCCACTAGCCTTCTTGTCAGAATCCAACCCTCCTTCTTCAGTAGACGCCTCACGGATTCATCGACTACTGCTATCATACTACCGAATTTTGCAAGCAAATCGACAACTTCCAGGCCAACTGCAATGGCCATTGGCACCTCTTTCGCAGCTCATTTGGACAGAAGGCGTCGATAATGGGGTTCGACTATTAGCCATCAGATGCTACGCGATTCAAGCAGAGATGGGGGAGGTGGAGAGTGAAAAGCTCGAGCAGCAACTCCTAGGCGCAATGGGCGAGGCGGACTGCCCGTTGGAGTATGGAATGAACGTAGACGGAACGAGAAAGTTCGTAGATGGGTGGATAATGGAGCCTGTTGAGATTCAACGAGTTCGAGAGGAGAGGGGCCGATTGGTGACAGAGAAGGTGGATTTCTATGCCCGAGAAGAGGGCGATCCATCGTATTTCATGCAAAATTCTGACCTGAGGTATGTTTCGTGTTGTCGATTTCGGATTTGACGTCTAATGGTTGGTTCTCAGTGCGTCAATAGAGAATGTCGAAGGCGTATTGTTGTTGAAGTCCTCGAAGATGCAGGGCCATTCTCCACATTATATTCCTATCCCAACCTCCAATGCAGCGCTATGCAGGCTTGCCCACCACATCTCCCTTCGACTTCCAACTCTACTCACTTCCGCACCTTCCGCGGGCAAAGCCCTTTTGCTTAATCATATCGCTACCATCCTCCACCCTGGCACCAAAAGCCAGATCGTGACACTACACCTGGCCGATACTTCGCTAGATGCACGAGCATTGCTCGGGTCGTATCTTTCGTCTGCTACCCAACCTGGCACTTTCGAATGGAAGGAGGGTGTCCTTGTTCGTGCGATGCGGGAGGGGAAGTGGATTGTCTTGGAGGATGTTGACCGTGGATCCAATGAAGTGCTTGGAACGCTGAAGCCTCTTGTCGAATCTCTTCGCGCAGGCAAATGGATTGGGGGGCGGGCATCCATACAGGTTCCAGGTCGGGGAGAAGTCATCGCGCATGAAGACTTTTTGATTTTCGCAACACGTTCGGTGCCCTTGACGCCGTCTCGCAAATTCCCCTCACCAACTTTTTTCTCCGCCCACAAATTCTACGAAATCACGCTTAGCTCACCTTCGTTGGACGAGCTCAACACCATCATTTCCACTCGATTCCCTCGCCTCGCTGGGAATACTGCCAAGGCTATCATCCACATGTGGAACTCCCTCAACACCCAGCGTCCCACCTCTTCAAGAGAGTTTGGTTTGCAGGATCTGATGAAGTTCAGTCGTCGGATAGAGAAGCTCCTCCCACCTACTTCTAATACCATGGACATCGATACCGAACAACCCACCCTTTCCTCAGTTTCCCCCAATCCGGCTCTCAAGGAAGACATCTACCTCGAAGCTCGTGACGTTTTCTTCGGTGCAGGAACCATGACTGCGGCTTCTCGAGCGGCTATGGACGTCGTTGCAAGCATTGTCGGCGAACATCTCGGGTTGGATCCCGACAGGTGCCAGTGGCTTACCGAGCGAAGAACCCCAGATTTCCAGGTCGAGACGGACGCCAATGGGTCGACAACGGGCCTGCGGATATCCCGTACTTACCTACCTTCCCGCAAGGTTCAATCCACCCCTTTCGCTCCATCATCACGACCATTTGCACTCCACCGACCTGCAGTTTGTTTGCTTTCTCGCATCGCGAGTGCTGTATCCCATGAAGAGCCGGTCCTTCTGACAGGAGAGACTGGTACTGGGAAAACTAGCGTCGTGACCCATCTTGCGTCTACGCTACGACGACCTCTAGTTTCGCTTAATCTATCACAACAAACAGAATCTTCGGATTTAATTGGCGGACTCAAGCCCGTCGATGCTCGTATCCCTGGATCCCTGCTTCAAGAACGGTTCTCCGAGCTGTTTGGAGCCACATTCAGTAGGAAGAAGAATGAAAAGTTTGAGACGTCGGTGAGGAAGGCGGTGAATGAAGGGAAGTGGAAGCGTGTGGTTGGGTTGTGGAAGGAGAGTGTGAAGATGGCGCAGGAGAGATATAAAGCGAAGCAACAGGGTGCTACAAGGTAGGGTTGAAACTTATGATAGCGTTCGGATCCACTTTTTTCTGATATTTATTCGTAGTCAGGATCTAGACAGAGAGGCTGAGGCAGCCGTGCCTCGGAAACGGCGGAAGGTTGAAGGGGGTGCGCNAGGATAGAGAGCAGGCATNGGGCGACTTTTTTGAGGGACGTTGAGGAATTCGAGGTTCAGCACGTACATGGGAAGGGCAAATTTGCTTTCGGCTTTGTTGAAGGTCCATTGATCAAAGCGCTCCGGTCCGGCGATTGGTACGTTTTTATATCTTTTTTGTGCGAGAGCACCCTAATGAACGTCGGCCTATGTAGGATCCTCTTGGACGAAATCAATCTCGCCAGCCCTGAAACATTGGAATGTATATCCAGCCTTCTGCACGGCCCCACCGCCTCTATCACATTGACCGAGCACGGAGAACTAGAACCGGTACCAAGGCACCCAAAATTCCGACTATTCGCTTGCATGAACCCTGCCACCGATGTCGGGAAGAAGGATCTCCCGCCAAACATTAGGTCAAAGTTCACCGAGATCGACGTGCCACCACCTGACGCAGACAAGGACACTCTACTCAGCATTATCGAGAAGTACATTGGCCCTCATGCCGTCAGTGACAAAGGCGCCATCATGAATGTAGCAGAGTTCTACCTGGCCGTGAAGGATTTGGCTGAGAAACGCCTTCTCGCAGACGGTTCCAATCATCGACCTCACTTCAGCATGCGTACGCTGGCTCGGGCATTGACCTTCGCAGCAGATATCGCCAGCACCTATAGCCTTCGCCGAGCAATCTGGGAAGGTTGTCTGATGGCGTTCACCATGGTCCTCGATTCCCCCAGTGCAGAACTCGTCATGACATTGGCTCACAAGCACTTACTGGCCGGTGTTCGCAATCCTCGCTCCATGCTGACCCGAGAACCCAACCCTCCTCAGAATGTCGACGACTACGTCAAGTTCGGTCCTTTCTATCTCGCCAAGGGTCCTCTGCCCCAGGAGTCGATGGAACACTACATCATGACCCCTTCCGTCGAGACCAAGCTCAAGGATCTCGCACGAATTATCTTGACGAGGAGGTTCCCAGTTCTCATTGAAGGTCCAACGTCGGCCGGCAAGACGAGTTCCATCGAGTACCTGGCGAAACGGACAGGCCATGAATTCATCCGCATCAACAACCACGAACATACAGACATCCAAGAATACATTGGCTCCTACGTCTCAGACCCAACGACGGGCAAGTTGGTCTTCAAAGATGGGCTGCTTGTCCAAGCCTTGCGGAAGGGAAGCTGGATCGTGCTAGACGAACTCAACCTTGCCCCGACGGACGTATTGGAAGCCCTCAACCGACTGCTCGATGATAATCGCGAACTCGTGATCCCCGAAACGCATGAGGTCGTCAGGCCACATCCCCATTTCATGCTCTTCGCCACTCAGAATCCTCCTGGGCTGTATGCAGGTCGAAAGATCCTGTCCCGCGCGTTCCGGAATCGGTTCCTCGAGGTTCAGTTCGAAGACGTTCCTCAGGCCGAATTGGAGGTCATCCTTTGCGAGCGGTGTCGTATCGCTCCTTCATATGGGAAGAAGATCGTCGAGGTCTTCCGACAACTCCAAAAACGTCGGCAGTCCAGCCGTGTGTTCGAGAGCAAACAAGGCTTCGTTACGTTGCGAGACCTTTTCAGATGGGCGGGGAGAGATGCTGTTGGATATCAGGAACTTGCTGAGAACGGGTATATGCTGTTGGCAGAGAGGACTCGTCGGGAGGAAGACAAGGTTGCGGTGAAGGAAGTGATTGAAACCGTCATGAAGGTCCGGATCGACGAGAGCAGTCTGTACGACCTCCGTCGATATGAAGCCGATCTCGCCCAGTTCTTAGGCTGCAGCCTGCCACCGACGAACATCATTTGGACCAAGGCTATGCAACGCCTATTCATCCTCCTCAGTCGCGCCCTCAAATTCAACGAACCAGTGCTGTTGGTGGGAGAGACGGGATCTGGGAAGACCTCTGTATGCCAAGTGTTTGCGGATGCGGTCAACCGAAGGCTTCATGGGCTTAGTTGTCATCAAAACACAGAGACGGCCGACATCATTGGTGGACTGCGCCCCCTGCGGAATCGACAGGCTCTCACAGCTGAAACTATCCAAGAAGCTGCTTCGCTACTCCATCAGCTGGGGCTCGTTGGCTCCGACGAGTTTGAACCTCAGGTTATCCAGCAAGTCCTAGAGCAGGCACTCAAGTCATCTGATCTCGACCCTTCTGCCCGTGCGATGCTGGAGGGAGTCCGAACCAAACTCGTTCGTTCACAATCTATCTTTGAGTGGCGAGATGGGCCTCTCATCGAGGCTATGCGGACCGGGGAGGTTTTCCTGCTTGATGAGATTTCTTTGGCTGAAGACTCGGTGTTGGAGAGGCTGAACAGCGTTCTCGAGCCTGACCGAACTATCGTGTTGGCCGAGCGTGGAGGTTCTGGAGAAGAAAGTCCGGTCATTCAAGCTGATGAAGAATTCCGACTTGTTGCGACTATGAATCCTGGAGGCGATTACGGAAAGAAGGAGCTTTCACCTGCACTTCGAAATCGCTTCACCGAGATATGGGTTCCTCAAGTGGACGACAGGCATGATTTACAACTGATCTCTGATAGTATGTGGGTGTCGAAGGACCTTCACTCGTTTACTGGCCCCATGTTGGACTTCATTGAGTGGTTGTGCGCCCGAATTGGTGACCATAGTATCCTCACACTTCGAGATATCCTGGTGAGTTCTGCGATACTGCGTGTCGACTTTTCGCTGACCCTCATGTCCAGGCATGGATCACGTTTGTCAACAGTATGCATAACTCTCCGCGATGCTCCCTTGGTAGCAACGAAGTCTTCGTAAGTCAATCTGCTGCTCTCAAAAATTTATTACTTATCGTTTTCAGCACCACGGCGCCCACATGACATATCTTGACGGCCTAAGCTCACTCCCTCAATTGTCCGGATACTCCAGGGACGCCATATCCAAGATCAGGACGGAAGCCATGGAGAAGCTTCAGACCCTTGCGCCGCTGGATCCCTCTTCAACAGATGTCGATGAGCCTCACCAATCGGAAGACTTCGTCAAACTTGGCCCCTTCTCGCTGAAGGTCGGAGAACACGAGCCTAAACCCCATCTTTTCACCCTCTCGGCCCCCACTACGCAAGATAACGCCATGCGGCTCGTTAGGGCTTGCCAGGTTTCAAAGCCTATCCTCCTCGAAGGAAGCCCAGGAGTTGGCAAAACGAGCCTTGTTGTTGCGTTGGCGAACATCGCTGGCCAGCATCTCCATCGAATCAACCTTTCCGACCAAACCGACCTCGTCGACCTTTTCGGCTCTGACCTTCCCGTTGAAGGTGGCCGGCCAGGGGAGTTTGCATGGAGGGATGGAGAGTTTCTGCAAGCTCTGCAACTTGGCCATTGGGTGCTTCTCGACGAAATGAACCTGGCTCCTCAAGCCGTTCTGGAAGGTCTCAACGCTGTCCTCGATCACAGGGGTTCTGTCTTCATCCCGGAGCTTGGAAGGAGCTTCAATTGCCACCCCTCGTTCCGCATCTTCGCAGCCCAGAACCCTTTGAGTCAAGGAGGTGGAAGGAAGGGTTTACCGAAGTCATTCGTCAACCGATTCACCAAGGTCTACGTCGAAGAGTTGACAGCCAATGATTACCTGTTGGTTTGTCGTCACCTTTTCCCGGACATCGAAGATAGCGTTTTGCAGGCCATGATCACTTTCAACAGCAACCTGAACCAGGAGGTCGTGGTCAAGAAAATATTCGCTCGTGATGGGTTCCCTTGGGAGTTCAACCTTCGGGATGTCATCCGGTGGGGCTCCCTTATGTCGACTCAAACACATCGTCAACCAACAGCCTATCTCAACACTGTCTATTTCCAACGATTCCGCACCCAGAAAGACCGCGAACTCGCGCAACACATATCCGACTCCGCCTTCTTCAGCTCCCCAAAAGAAAACGCCCGAACTCCCGCCCGAACTCCTGCCCTCACGCTTACGTCATCTCGGCTGGAACTCGGCCATCTTTCACTCCCACGGCATGACTTCGCGTCGGTCAAACGAGGCGGACGTCTGCTGCAGAGAAACCTCAAAACCCTGGAAACCCTGGGCGACTGCATCTCTCAATCATGGCTCTCTATTGTTGTTGGAAGTCGCAACTCCGGGAAAACGGAACTCATACGTTCTATGGCATGCCTCGCTGGCAATGAAGTGCAAGAGATATCGGTAAACTCAGCAACAGACACCATGGACATCCTAGGCAGCTTCGAGCAAGTGGACGTACGGGGGCAGGTGACCGAATTGCTGGATAAGACCTCCGCTATGCTATATGACCTCTTCAGGACCTACAATGGCTCTCGTGCGTCATCCACCTCCCAGAAGCTATGCCAAGAGTTGCAGTCGATACGAACGACGGTAGCCGCCGGCACCTTCAGCGGTCAATTGCAGCGAGTTAGGGATCTGTTCTCGGATTTGGCGGAGAAAGAAGACGCTCCCCAGCATCGTCTCGCATCTTTGCAATCAAGACTGGAGGAGCTCCTCGCAGGTGAAACTTCAACTGGTCGATTCGAGTGGGTAGACGGTCCTCTGGTCAGCGCGTTGAAGTCAGGCCACTGGATTCTGTTGGATGGTGCCAATCTATGCAACCCCTCTGTTCTGGATCGACTAAACTCCCTATGCGAAAATAACGGTCGACTCGTTCTCAGTGAAAGAGGATTTGTGAATGGTCATGTGGAAGTCATCGTCCCCCACAAGGACTTCAGATTGTTCATGACGGTGGACCCTCAGCATGGAGAGCTTTCTCGCGCCATGAGGAATCGTGGAATTGAAATCACCCTTACAGGCGGCGAGAACCAGTACGACCATGCCGCCCTTCAGGACCATCTTCGCCTTCCACCACTTGCCTTCAGCCAAAGTGGACCTCATTGCACGGTCGAGAAGTTTGACGCTGTTCGTCGCGGGTACCCGTTCTTGACGGTCGAAGAGCCAATTCCATCGTCTGCTCTAGGCGTTGTTCAATGCTCCTGTCGATGCCCTGGACTCCTGGACCAAACCACCTCCCTCTCCTTCGCTGCACCATTTCCTCAAATTGCATCTATTCCTGTCATTCTTCGAACCAATATCCCTACCTTGCTGCCGTTGATCCGCCGCCACGATGTGTATAGTCAAAACAAACTCAGTTCTTCAATACCAAGCTGGGGCCAGATGATGGAAACCCTCTCCGATGCGAATTTTTCGTCGGATCTTGCCATCCTTCATGACATGGCCAACCCTGAGGACCAAAGTTCATCTGTTACCCGTATCGCGAAGGTAAGGCGCCCCCACTGCAATCATTCGCATTTACTGACTCCAATTAGCCGCTTGACTTTTATCTTGTTTCCAACGGGCTCCAATCCAGGGACCGAGAAGACGGCCTTTCTCCTCATCATTTAGCACTGCTCAACTACCTTGATTTGGTCTCGTGCCGCTTCCTTTCCGATTTTGATGAATCTACCTCAACTCCAGCCAACCAACTGACCGAAAAACACGCAGCTATTGTCCGTGAAACTCAAATCATATCTGGCCTGATCAAAGACATAGTCCGTGACGTTACGGGAGAGTTCTTAACTGATCCTCATGGTCGTAGCGTAAGTTTTCCGACACTTTGGAAGCAGTCACGTCTAATATTCCTTAAATAGCCTGACGCTCGGATGGCGTGCACGTTCTTTTCACTCGCCTTGAATCTTGTGCAAGTCGTACAGACAGTTCCTTTTGACTTCTCAAGAGCCCATGCAATTTCACGATGGTTCCTCGACCTCCTCGATAACATATCCCCTGCCTTTGCCAGGCTGTCGTCTTCTATTCAAGGCCTGAAACAGATGCTATCCCTCACCAAGGGCTTGGGCCTGACGGAAGTTTGGGACTCTTTTTACTCCTCCATTCCAGAAGATTTCGCCTCCAACCTCCAAAGATTCAGCAGCCTGTCGCGTTGCTTAGCGAATGAGCCAAAGTTCGAAGGTGAGTAAAATACCATGATATTTTTTCCTTCGACTTCAGAAATTCATGTTTCTTGAAGCTGTCCGTCATCAAATTCTTGACACAATGTCGGTTGGCTTGCTGCCTCTGGAGGGAGACTCCTTGAGCAAATACGCAGAGCTCAAATCGAATCTTGATTCGGTAAGTCCTCTATAACATCGCCATTTCATCATGATCTCAGTTTCATTTCAGCTCTTCTCGACTATCGTCGAGACTGCCGCTGAGGCGACCACACCGACTGATCATTCCTTTGACCCCACCGCGTTGGCATTGGAGTTATTAATCATATCTGACCGCGACGTTGAAAAAGTACGTGCTACTTTTTGTCACGGTCTACCGGGCTTAATCAAAGTTTTTCGTAGTCTGCGAAGGCTATGCAGCGTTACATACACCTAGGATGCCGGGACGAAGAAGTCCCGCTCGCCCACCTTGTCCCATATCAGCGTTTGACTTGGTCAGGCCATCCAAATCCAGGTACGTTGCTTGAAGCTAATGGAGTAACTTGGTCTCACTATCCTCTTAGATGGCGGAAGAGGATTCCTTTTCGCGAGCATCTCTTGGCTTGAAGCCGTATGGAAGCTCAATGAACGTAGTGTGAGCAAGTCTTTCTCTAGATCCCTTCACCTTTTTGCTAACGTTCAGGACTCTAGTCGATATCACCAGAGATCGGCCCCGGATTCCTTAGGAAACCGATTTATCTTCTCGACACGCTCAAATCATGGTGAGATTGGCTCGCATCAGATACACGGGGATGTCGCTAATCCATTATGTACGATAGCTCTACCGACTCCGTTCCCCTCAGCCAATTAGCCAAGTTCACCAAGCACGTCGGGCTCCAAAAGGAGCGAATGCATCTAGAATGCGACAGTCTCCGGAGTCGTTCCGAAATGTTAGAGGTGTTCTTTTTGAAGAATCTTGAGCTTGTAAGTTGTACACACTAGTCCACCGAGCGTTGTCTAATGTCCTTCAGATCGCTTCCTGTTTCCACGAATCGCATGGGAAGCTACTCAACACAACCCTTTGTCAATTGCCCCCACAGTGCCCGCTCAAAGATAGAGTCCCATTCCTCCTTCAGTCAAACAACAAGCATTTCAAAGACTCCGTCGGACAGTACCTCCAGCCGCTGGTCGATGAATCACCTTCATCTGGGTTGGCCTGGATTGCCCTCGGCAGAATGCTCCTCTCCCTCACAGTCCCCAACATTCCAATCGACCCCGCAAGCATTCGTAACGCCGATTTCAACCGCTTGACACGGGATAAAGACGTTTTGTGTGCCCAAGTCACCCTTCACCAATTCATCGAAAAACTGCAAACTGGAGACGAAACCAACGAACTCGTACGGTACCTCCACTCTCAGCTTGAGGGGGTTCACGAAGCATTGCGCCGCACCCGCCATCTCCCTGAACGGCACGACATACCCCGGTTGCACCAGTTCTGGAACGAAGTTGGGCAGTTTTTAGACATGGTCCTCAACCCATCAAAAACGGAAGCTCTCGTCGGGTCTCTGGGCGGAGGAGACGGAAAGAACGCCTTGCAAGAGGAAGTCCTTCAAGAGTCTTTATCTAGCTTCTACCAACGGTTGGACTCCCACTACCAAGATTTCAGCGATCTCACCCTCATCATCAAACTGGCTATCCAATATTGCCGTCTCGGACTGCGCTTGCTTGCCTCTTCCTCGCCAACTTCGAACGAACCACAGGACCAGCTCATGCTTCAACTCGTCTCATATCCAAGGGTCAACAGCGTCTCAAGAGTACTCGAGAGTGTCGAGAACATTGACGCACTGGGTGCCAACGCTTTCTCTGGCATTCTTTTGGGTGTAGCTGCCGTTGCCATCCGTTCCGGCGCTGGCGTTGATTCCCAAAATTGGATCCCCGTCTTGGACGAGCTGTATCAGCGGGCCCGTGGGTTATGGGCAGTCTACCGAGCCAAGGAGCGCGATGCGTTGGCCGCATCTAGCTCATTGTACCGCAGATCCAACATCGATCATAGCGCAATGACGGATGGCGAAATCGAGGAGCATGAATTCCTGGCACTCTTCCCAAGCTTTGAAGACATTATGGAGGAAGCGTCGTCTTCACAGACAGGAAGGACTGCACCCTCTTTATTCGCTTCTGAAGATCAGGCGTCGATGCTCTGCGACCTTCACCTCTCGATCATGGTCCCGCGTCGTACAGGATCCCGGGCGGATGCGGAGAGCGTCTTCAATGAACTCCGAAAGCAAACCCTCCAGTCTTTGCTTGGAGCCCTTGCGGAGCACGGCCCTGCTACCCTCGACCACGTGTCTCTTCCATTCCGATTCTCCCTTCTTCAGGAGAAACTCGGCTCACTAGAGGGGACGTCTTACCTCTTGGGAGCATCGTCCAGTCAGCGTCCCAACTTTTATCTCGATATCAACATCGCGGAAGTGAAAAGGGCAATCCCAGTTCTAGCTGGACTTCTCGCAAGACTCGAATCTCTCCAGTTAGAATGGCCCGACCAAGAGGTCCTAAGGCATCTTTCCGAGGTCTGTACCAAGGTCTTGGATATGGATTCTCATAGTCCGGTCGCCAAGGTACTTTCCGCACTCGAACAACTTCTGCTCAGAACCGAAGACTGGGAGATCTACGCTAATCGCGAAAATACCCTTCGTGTGCATCGTGAAGCCCTGATTGCACTGATAGTCGAATGGCGGAGGTTGGAGTTGTCCGGCTGGCAAACTCTTCTAGAGTCTGAAGTCAGGCAGTGTAGGCGGGGTGGCGCAAAGTGGTGGTTCCAGCTCTACGATGCAGCTGTACGTGGTGTATTGAACGCGGCGACAGAGGAGGAGCAAGGTCAGAGCAACCGAGTGACAGACTATCTCCGCGAATTGGTTTCACTCTTGGTCGATTTCATGACCTCGAGCTCTCTAGGAGAGTTCCAGCACCGACTAGAACTTCTGGCCAGCTTTTCAGCTTATTCAACCTCGTTGATGTTTGCGATGGGGGGGATGCAACGAAGGGCCTTGGAGCGAGTTCACATTTTGCTCTCTTCTACGCACCAGTATTTCGACCAATTTTCCGAGGCGATATCTGCCCGCTTAGCAGCGGAGAGAGTCCCTCTAGAGAAGGAAATTCGGGACTTCATCAAACTCGCCAGCTGGAAAGATATCAATGTACTTGCACTGAAGCAAAGTGCACAGCGCAGCCACCACCAGCTATACAAGATAGTGAGGAAATTCCGCGACGTCTTGAAGCAACCTATCTCCAGCCAAATCGTACCACAATTCGTTTCCACTCCACAACAAGTTCTGTCCCACCTCATCCCAGAAGAGGCCTCGATCTCCGCTCGACTCCCACCTCCCGCAGACCTTCCTTCCACGGTAGGATATCTCGCCAGGTTGAAGAAAACCTTCGTCAAATTTGAAGGGTTGATTCACGAACAAATCAAGCCCAGGGTGTCCAGCGTCCCATCGCAGCGAGCCGAGGAAGTAGCGACAGAAATCATATCTTCTTGCCAACGCCTTGCGTCTATGACCGTTCCCGCCGGGATCGAAGAGAAAGAAAAGCGCTCCAAGTTCCTCAAATCTGTTCAATCGCAAAAACGCAAGGCATGGTCTGATTTACTGAAAGAGTTGAAGATCGCGGGTTTCAGCCACCACTTAAAGCCAGAGCTTCTCGACAGAAACACCGATCTTCTTTGGATCTCGGAGCAGCCTCTATTACCAAAGAACCAATCCCCAGCTCTCGTTGATAAGATCGAGGAATATTTCTGCAGGCTACGAGGGTGTCTACCTGCCCTCAGAGCAGCCTCCACCTCTCACCATGACGACATCAACAGCCGCGATCTATCCAAAGGAGTAGCAGTTGTGGAATACCTATTCAATACTACCATCGAGCTGAGGGCATCGTAAGTTCTTTCCATCTCCGCCGCCGTTCGTATCTTTAAAATGTTTCTTTAGGCTGGCCTACTCAACATCTACTGCAAACAAGCTTGTCGACACCCTTCAAAGATTGAAAAGCATCGATATCTCAAAGGTCCTATTCTACAAAGACGATCTCGGCGGCTATCTTGCTCGTTCACATGCGTGCCTTTGTCAGACGTCCAAAATGCTTCAAGAACTGATATCCTCTATCCGGACGCTGCATCTCGCTAGAGCCTCTGGGACTGCACTGTCCAACATCCATGATCAAGCTGTGAAGCGCCTGGATGAGTGTCATGTTCTACAGGGCCAAATCTCGAATACCAGTCGTATCATTACTGGCTCAGGCTTTTCGATCTTGCAAGAAGGTACAGTCTATAGGTTTTTCGATTTGGTACCTTATTTGCTAATGCCCCATCACTTAGGAGAACAAAAGGCGTTGCAAGAATGCTCGACATTTGTCTCCTCTCTCGAAGGAGACTTCAAGCGTTGGGCAGATCAACAATCACAAATCGCCCATCTGCTCCTCCCGGCATACGAATGGATGTGTGCTCGTTCCGCAGATCTTGGAACCGTCCCTCTTCCACGCACAAACATATCCTCACCAGCAACTTCACACGACACTACTCAAGCTTTTATCAACGCTATGCTTGTCATTGCTCAATCCTCTGCCTCTCTTTGCGATCAGATGTCGCAAGAAAGTGTCGATCAGGACGAGAATGATCGATACCTTGCTCGACCGATCGACTTCGTTCGCCGCATGAATCAAGTGCTGAATCCTGTCACCGTCCACTCGCAGTTGACAGAGATCCTCTCTCGCGTTTCTGATCCCGAAACCGCCAAGGAGGTCATACCCAGAATCAGGCCTTTCTTGGAAGTCTACTTGAATCTCGTCCAAGATCAACTGGCGGTGCAAGCTCGCTTGGTGAAATCCTTGTTCAAACTCGATTATGTCCTCTGTTCCGTTGTCCACACGATAGCTACGCAAGGGTTTTGCAAGCCACCTGAAGAAACCGGCGACGGAGGCGGAGATGAAGCTGCTGAGAATAGTTCTGGTGGCGTTGGTCTGGGAGAAGGGACGGGTAAGGAGAATGTGAGCAAGGAGATTGAAGATGAGAGTCAGGTAGAGGGACTTCAGGGGGATGAGGCGGAAGCCCAGCCACGAGAGGAGGGCAAAGACGAAAAGGACGACGCCCTCGAAATGACTGAAGACTTCGGTGGAGAGCTCGAGGACGTACCAGATGACGAATCGGATGGGGGTTCCGCTTCCGACGAGGAAAATGACGATCCAGAGGAGCGCATGGAAGACCTGGACCCGTTGGATCCCAATGCTGTCGACGAGAAAATCTGGGGTGGCGAAGACTCAGGGCCTGAAGGGAAAGACAGTGACGATCAAACAAACCAGGACAATTCGAAGGGTCAAGACCGCAAGTCTGAAGTCGTTGCCAAGGAGGGGAAGGATCGCCAGTCAGGTAAAGAGAATGAAGACCAGCCTAGCGCTCCTGAGGACACCATGGACGGAACAGAAGGAGAAGGGGAACAGCAGGAGCAGGAGATGGGGCCTGAGATGGAAGATGAAACAGAACCTAATGCAAATGGCGCCCCAATGGACGATCACGTTCCTGAGGGTGATGTGCTGGATTTGCCCGACGATATGGATCTTGGAGAGGAGGAAAACCGTGAAGACGTTGATATGGATGATCTCGAAGGCGATCTAGGGGAAGTGGAGAACGAAGAAGTGCAAATGTCGGAGGAGATGGAAGACCATGAAGGGCCAGATGGTAAGAGCCAACCGGAAACGGGTGAAAATCCCGTTGAAGAGGAGGATGCCCATCTCGGGGAGGAGGAGCAACCAGACCTTACTGCGCAAACGGGCGACGATGAGAAGCCAGACGAAGCGGACTCTGAAGAGAATGAGCTTACCGGGAAAGCGGATATCTCTGATGGAGATGGTGTTGTCGACCCCGAAGAAACCGCGGGTGGCGTAGATCAGTCAACATCGTCTGGTCAAGCAGGGGCATCGCGTCGCGGTGGAGAGCGCGGCGCTGATTCTGAAGACAAAACCGTCAACGATCAAGGGTATGTCTTTCATCATCCCAAGGCTGTTTCGTTACTGACTGATGTCATTAGGTTTATGGAGAACGACCAAGCACAGTCTGAACCACAGCCATCAGAGTCAGATACGAAGGGTACTGCAGCTGCCGATGGTCAAAAGGGAGCCAACGTCGCAGAAACTGAATTCAAGCAAATTCCTAATCCTCTCCGCAGTCTCGGCGACGCCCTCAAAGAAATACAGCAGCGATTCGAGGAGATCATGGACTCTCAAGACATAGAAACACCTCAGCCGAAGACTGGGGATGTCGACTCGAAGTCTCGTCAATTGGAATATCTCCGCCCTGAAGACGACGACACCGAAATGCAAGCTCTTGGACCTGCAGAACAACACGACGCAGCCAAACTCAGTGACCTCAGAATGGCTGATGGCGATGAAGAAGATGGTAGTGACGCACCCATGGATCTTGATCTTGAGATCACTGAAGCTACACCTGAAACCTCGGCATTTGAACCCCCAACTTTGAACCAACAGCCATCTCACTCCAAGCAGCCCGACGTTGAGGGTGCCATTCTCCAGCAACCATCCAAGCACTCGGAACTGTCGAACGCACTGCCTAGCGATGGTGTTCCAAAGGCTGATACTGAACAGGCTGAACTCGATCAGGCAGTCGAAGCCCAATTACGGAACTGGAGAGTCGCTGACTATCCTCCAGAGGGAGCTGAGGCACTATGGCGTTCATACGAGTCGCTCACCCATGATCTGGCATATACTCTATGCGAGCAACTACGACTGATCCTTGAACCCACATTGGCGACTCGGCTGAAGGGAGATTACCGGACTGGCAAACGGCTGAACATGAAGAAAGTCATTTCCTATATTGCGAGCGATTACACGAAGGACAAAATTTGGCTTCGAAGGACGAAGCCCAGCCAGCGCGAGTATCAAGTCCTCATTGCCATTGATGATTCTCGCTCGATGGCAGAGTCTCATTCCATTCACTTGGCCTACGAAACGCTTGCGCTGATTGGCAAGGCCCTCAATCGGCTAGAGTCTGGTGACATCTCTGTTGTCAAATTCGGGGAGGCCGTCGACGTTGTGCACGGATTCAACGACGGCCCGTTCACAGATCATGCAGGGGCCAAGGTCGTCGACGCGTTCAGGTTCAATCAAAAGGCCACGAATATGCTGTCGCTTCTAGAGACCAGCTTGTCCGTCCTTGAGACCGCTAGGGAACGTCGCGGGGCGGGGTCTTCATCTGCTGCTGACTTGTGGCAGTTGGAGATCATCATTTCGGATGGGATGTGCCAGGACCACGAGAAGCTTCGCACTGTGCTCAGAAGGGCTGAAGAAAAGCGTATCATGGTAGTGTTCATCATCCTGGATTCTCTCCATACCTCCCCCAAAGCCGGCGAAGCACCAAATGCAGACGCTGGGAAGCGGTCGATTCTAAACATGGACAAGGCTGAATTCAAGAATGTGGATGGGCGCATGGAGTTGCAGTTGCAAAAGTATTTGGATTCCTTCCCCTTCGAGTATTACGTAGTTCTTCGCGATGTAGAGGCTCTCCCGGACGTTCTGTCGAGCACGTTGAAGCAGTTTTTCGAACGTATATCAGAACAGTAGATTGATTGTAATACAGAAGTTTCTTTTTGGGGGCTGAGAATATGTCTAACGTGTCATAAAGTCTCCTCACGAGCCACATCTTATGCCTCACCGAAGAACATGTGTCCGGGCCACCGAAACCGCCGGTAGGCTCGTGGTCATGTATTCCAGACATGTATTCCAGACGATTTCCGAAGCGCTGAATGGGGAAGTCAATAGATTTATTAGTAATAGAATGGGCGCCATTCACATTGCAACTGGGGAGTCATATATATTACCTTCCCCTCCACTTGTAGGCCAGCACCACAACAAGGAAAGTCGTCACTCTTACCCATGGCATCCTCACAGAACGACTCGCTTGAGATCCCCTTCAAGATAAATGTCCAAGATAGCGAGCTCGAGCTATTACACAAGAAGTTAGAACTCACTCGACTGCCCGACGAGCTCACAGAAGCTGGCTGGGAATACGGTGTCCCTTTATCTGAAATCAAGAGACTCTTGGCTAGGTGGAAGCAAGGCTATGACTGGAGGCAACACGAAGCGGTTCTGAACGACGAGTTGCCTCAGTTCACCAGGACAATACCCGTTGAAGGGTTCGGCGATTTCAACATACATTACGTGCACAAGAAGAGCTCCCTGAAGACAGCAATACCGCTGCTGTTTGTGCATGGGTGTGAGTTACTCTGCCACGCTTCACTTTATGCTCGCTGCCAGTTGACAAGTTGGGGGTTTTGCGTTACTTACTAGGGCCTGGAAGCTTTATTGAAGTCAGGAAGATCCTGCCTTTACTTACGGCAGAATCGAACGGCTCAGACCATCCGAGTTTTCATGTTGTAGCCCTCAGCCTTCCGGGGTTCGGATTTTCATCCGCCCCAACGAAGAAAGGATTTGGGCTTAACCACTATGCAGAGGTACGAATGTTGACAGCGCGAAGACGTATCGTTTAATTGAAAGGTGCTCAGGTTTGCAATAAGCTTATG
This sequence comes from Candolleomyces aberdarensis, assembly GCA_004126415.1. Classification (NCBI taxonomy): domain Eukaryota; kingdom Fungi; phylum Basidiomycota; class Agaricomycetes; order Agaricales; family Psathyrellaceae; genus Candolleomyces; species Candolleomyces aberdarensis. The sequence continues at coordinate 2,725 of SDEE01000101.1, read as the reverse complement.
CTTGCTCTGGGCTATGATCAGTATGGTAAGAGTGAAGGCTAAATTTCTAACTCATAAGATGAGATTAAATGACGGATGACCCAGTGACACAAGGGGGAGACTGGGGATACATCGTAAGACGTTCGCTCTAAGCCAGATATATCCTGATGTTCTTTTGCTAGATAACAAGACGCATGGCTGTAAGATACGGTGGGCTTCACGTCAAAGCATGGCACACCAATTTCCCTCGCAATCTTGAGTGAGTCTTGTCTCTATTCTTTCACAATCCAGAGCTACTGACGCACACAATTGCTACAGAACAGCTGCACCTCCTTCTTTCTGGTCTCACCCAATTATCTCTCTGACCGACATGGTCACACCACTGACCGAAAAAGAAAAGGTGGGACTAGAACGATGGAAGTGGTTTAGAGAGAAGGGTCGAGGTTACGGAGCCGAGCAGTCGACTCAGCCCCAAACTCTTGGGTATTCTCTGGCTGACTCTCCCGTCGGCTTGCTCGCCTGGATACACGAGAAACTGGTGAATTGGACCGATAGCTATCCGTGGCAAGATGACGAAGGTAACTTTGCAAGAAATTGAATGATTTCGTGGCTCATGCTCACCTCACCCCAAAAAACAGTGCTCACTTGGGTATCAATATATTGGTTCTCGCCCGCCGGTCCCGCTGCCTCCCTTCGAATTTATTACGAACTTGCAGCAAGGAAACCAGAAGCCACATCTATCCCTATGGGCTATTCTTACTTCCCAAAAGAGCTCTTTTGTGTACCGAAGCGGTACGTCTTGAGCTACTATCGGGTGGATGAAATCTCATACTTTGATCTCACAGGTGGCTCTGGCAGCCGAACCTAGTCTTCGAGTCTGAGCACGACGAGGGAGGTCATTTCGCAGCACACGAAAAGCCGGAATTACTCGTCGGTGACTTGCGCAAGATGTTTGGAAAGGGAGGGCCTGTGTTTGCGGTCGTCCCAGGGAAGACTGGTTATGTGACCGTGAGCTGAGAGCACTCGTGCCTCCAGGGACCTGTCACGTACGGATGCCGGAATTGAGATGGAAGTTAGCTGACCATACGGACCCATAGATACCGGCAGGCAGGCTGCTGCGAGCGAGGCAATGCTTAATTGAAAACGTTTGTTGGCAACAAGATTCTGACCGTTCCAATGGTGAAGGTCGATAACAATATTAATAACAACAGGATTTTCGCAAGTCTGCGATTGGAAGAGGGCCACATAAGTGCATGCTCTTCACCAGGGCGTACATCTCCATGCCTTTGGTAACTTTGTCTCCGATGCTTGAAGGCCTCTCAAGTTGCCACATTCCTCAATCAACAACGCGATGGCAACGAGCAGCCTGGGAAGTTGATCTCGAGGACAATGCGATCATTCCATTCACTGGCACGTTCCGTCTGTAATATAAGGTTACAAGCCAGATGGTGGAGCTTTCCAGGTTCATTCTTTCCCTTCATCTTCTTCCCTTCTCTCTTTTCTTGTTCGTTTTCTCTCCCTCAGCGCTAGTCGCCTCAGAATCGTCGACGATTCTGCTGTCCTTCCAAGCTCGAGGCCTTATACACTTTCGTCCGACCACCATTCTTTTAACCTTATATCTTCCAACGTCGTATCATTACTGCCAGCACAGATAACCTCAAAATGAAGTCGATTGCTACTTTCTTGGCTTTGGGACTGTCTCTTGTAGTGTCAGTCTCGGCCGCGCCCATTGATCTCAAGCGACGCGCCGTGGATCCCGCCCTTGTGCCCGAATTTGGACATCCCGCTGGGCTCAACCCGACGGCAACCGGAGATTGTGATGGAATCACAAACGCAGCTGGCCAGGTAGTCAAGATCCCCTGCTTCTGCCCACCAAATCGTAATGAATTCATTGCTGTGAGTTGTACATATATATCCACAGGAGAATTTCATCGATTTAGCTATCGCAGTCCTTGGATGCCAATGTGGCGGCTGGCCGCGTCGTGAACAACCCCGGTGTCTCTGTGTCGTTCCCAACAGACAATTCGAAGGAGTCGAAGCTTGCCAGGATGCAAGCTGCTCTTGTGACTCTGCAGAATATGCGTGGCCCGGGTGTTGGATGCCCCGCGGCGTCTACCACATTCCTTGCTCAACAGAGAGCCATTCAGGATGGCACAGATGCTCCCGCTGCCCCAGCTCCCCAACAACCGGCTCCTGCCCCCGCCCCCGCCCCCGTTCCCGCCCCTGCTCCTGCTCCCGCCCCCGCTCCTGCTCCTGCAGGCGGTGTTGACCCAGCTCTTGTACCAGAATTTGGGCATCAGGCTGGCTTGAACCCCACAGGTACCGGTGATTGTGACGGCATTCGTAACGCTGCAGGTCAAATCGTCAAAATTCCTTGTGCATGCCCACCTGATCGTAATGCCTTCATTGGTGTAAGTTTCTCTTGGATTACCCTGTCAAAGAAAGGCACCTAACTCCCGACCAGTCTCTTAGCCAGAACGTAGCTGCAGGCAGGGTCGTAAACAACCCCGGCGTCTCCGTCTCGTTCCCCACCGACAACTCCAAAGCCTCAAAGCTCGCCCGTATGCAAGCTGCTATTGTGACCCTGCAGAACCTCAGAGGTCCCGGTGTAGGATGCCCTGCAGCTTCTACGACGTTCCTCGCGCAACAAAAGGCAATCCAGGATGGACCTGACGATGGCGCGGCTGCCCCTGCCCCACCTGCTACTCCCGCTCCTGCTCCTGCTCCGGCCCCAGCCCCAGCCCCA
>SDEE01001009.1:0-15015 GCA_004126415.1 Candolleomyces aberdarensis | reverse complement strand
AACCAGGAGGGTTGACTTCAACCTCGAGAGAACGTGAGGTCTGACCAGGGGGATCGACTTTTAACCTCGAGAGAACGTGAGGTCCGACCAGGGGGGTCGACTTTGACCTCAAGAGAACGTGAGGTTTGACCAGGGGGGTCGACTTTAACCTCGATGTTATTGATGAAGAAGTTGTGGGCTTCACCCAGAACGGCGGATGGCAGAAAATCAACAACTTGTTGCCTCTGCGCCTGAAAGTGGGTCATATCAGGATGATTCTCCGCTTACGTTCATGGGCTGAACGATCTTGTCAGCAAGGAAGTCGCGGTGGCGCCGATGGTGGGGATACTTGGACGGTATCAGGACTCGAATACCGCTCTTACCCAACCGGACGCATAATTTTTGCCTCCCCACCCTCCTTCAACCCCACTGAAGCAGTGCGAAATTTGGACCATGATACTCGTGACTAATGAGGCAGGAAAGGTGGTCGATTGTCCACGGTTGTCAAGCTCACTCGTTGTGCCGAAATTCGTCAATACCATGTAACGACTCGAAGACATGCTGGACATTTCAAGGCCTATGCAATCAACCTAGACCCTAGCAGGTAGATAAATATAAACGGCGTTGGCAGCCCCTGAGACTGAAAAAAGGCGTCCGCCAGCTGAGCTCCCCGGGAGGGGTCTGATTCGTTGTCTATCATGTCGAGTACCATTGATTGTTAGCCTTGCAATTCTAGAGACAGAAACCATGCAAAACGCCCCCAGCTGCCATGAATCTTGAAAGTTGAGTCTCCATAATCCTTCCTCTTATTATAAATGCATTGAGAAATTACAACAGAGCTTTGTATTGCGACGGAATATTGATGAAATGAACTACGAACAAGCCACACCCACTGGAACAACCTAAAAAATCACTCGCTAAACTCGGACTTCTGAGACAGCTCTCGGGTGGATGCTTCTGCTGTCTCGCGAGCACATCCGTGAACATGCGGCGGTTCCACCGCGTCGAGACAGATCTCAATGGATTCAATCCACTCATGTCCCATAACTTCATCGATTGTCCAGCGTTCTCCGGGATTCGGTTCCAGCATCTTGCGAATAAGAGGACGACAAACGCTGGGATGCAGCCCACTGACTGGAGGGGGACACGCTGACACCTGAGTGGAGCTTGCGCACGCTTGGGCATATGAAGCATACAACTCATCTATCGGCTGGGCCACCCGCCATGGCAGTCTTTGGGTGAATAGACAGAAATAGATGATGCCACATGCCCAAATGTCAACAAGTTGAGCATCATAGGCTGCAAACCCCAGGGTCGTCGCGACGAATGATAAATCATGATGCTGCTCTAAGTCAGAGGTCGTAGTGATGCTTACGTTTTTTCAAGAACTGTTCAGGAGCAACGCAGGCGAAACTCCCCCAGAGACCAGATGACATGTGTACGGTCGTTTCCCATGGTAGTCGATACACAGTCGCTGCGCCATACTCCCCAATCTATGGGAAACTCGGATTCAACGGCAAGGATCTTAGGTGAAAAGTACACGACTCACCTTCAATTGGCCTCTTGCATCGAAAAACAAGTTCTCCGGTTTGAGATCTCGATGAGCGACACCTTGACTATGAAGGTAGGAGACACCCTTCAGCACCTGTTTGAAACAGCACTCGACCTCGCCTTGGCTCATACCACTATTAGTGAAGCAGTCATTCATAATCAGCAACCACCTGACGTGAAGGGAGCACAGAATAAAGTGTGGGAGAAAATCGCCCCACTGGAAAGCCCGCGCACGATGAGCGCAACTTCCGACCGCACCTTCCAATACCAAGTGAGGTGTTGCAGGAGGTCCCAATCAGATTTGGCTATGGATCACTGACCCTTTGCTAATCGCTGCAGACAAGTCACCTCCCGGCAAGAACTCCTTGACTTGATACCAATCCATCTTCTCGTCTTGAACGAGATCCACAGTCTTGACGATATTAGGGTGTTGAAGCGTCGAAGATATGCAAAATTCCAAAGTAAGCTCCTTGATGTATTTCTTCTCCGACTCGTCCCTGCGACGTTTCCTAAAGCACTAACCAACCAGTGGTTATTAATAGATGGCGGTGATCCAGAAGAATGAACACACCGTCGTCGTGTACAATTGCTCCTCGGTTTCGTCCCGCTTGCGTACCAATTGAACTGTACCAACGGCAAGACCACCAATACATTCCCACCGGACGACGTCGTCTTCCTTGGAAGTAGGAACCGATGGGGACCGCTCTTGACTGAGCTGCGTGGATAGACTCGGAGAAAATAAGTTCTTTCTCCCTTGCCATACAGCGTCGAATTTGCGACTGTCGAAGTCAGGTGGTGTGGTTGGAGCTGGCATTTGTTGTTGATTCTTTGGCTTTGATTCCCATATCTTATCACCAGCTCCAAGTCAGCAAACATGTCACCTCGAAGATATGACTGGTAAGCAGACTGAATGGAGCGGTATTCACCTGAAGGCGTACAGTCACCTGGCGAATCATGCTTAAGTTCGAGGCCTCGAATGTGAGGCCAAGTCTTTCGGGTCCGATCAAGCGAGATGGGCTCTCGACGAGTCGGACTCTCCTGTCACACGAGGGACTAGGAGACGAGGGTTAATTGGAATAGTGGGGGGGSAGGAATATACTCGCCATAGGCCACTGTTCGCGTCGAACCCCGTCTTGCACAGTGGACATTCGAATCCGTAGGCAAATCGATGGTAAGCCAATCTGCGCTTTATGATATTCATGCAGATTGTCGTTCCTCGATCAAGAAACGCCACACCCCTTCTCTCGCCGATCTCAATTTCTGTTATCGTTTGTGAGTTATCCAGAGTAAACTCGTAACAATCTTGGTCAACGAAAGGCTTCAACATATTCTGAAGTTCGGGGTTGAAGGTGTATCTGTTTAGAACCATAGAAGCAACGAACTGATTTAACACACCAGAGATGGTGGTAGAAGCAGATATGAGAGCGTGCCAATGAAAGCCCGAGTGGGGGGAACGTACCTCCCTATTCGTCATATCCGTCTTGATAAACCTCTGCGGACACCCGAAGGGGTCGATAATTGTGATAGTCTCTACTAGGCCAGCCTCACGTTGCAGCGATACAGCAATGGCCGTCAGTTCGTCGAGCTTCTGGAGGCCCTCGATGTTGGTACGTGCCTGTATGAGTCGCGATTAGAACCGCCGCGCTATGATCTGTGGTTCCGATGTTGTAATGTGAAGACATACGTTGAACTGGATGAGAAAAGAGTCGATGTCCTGAGCATACTGTTTCAGGCACTGAGCGATGGCGGCGTCCTTTATACTCTCGCTGGCCATCAGCCGCTGCAACTCTACCGTCACATTGTTCAGTCGGCTGCAAAGATTGATTAACAAAGGATCTTTATGATGGCTGAAGATTTACCGAATGAGCCATGGGACGCATTTCGATACGCTTGAGGCCTTAGACAGATGGTCCAGAAGTTCCGCGAGCTTTCCGGTCAGCTCATCGATTTCACCTGCAACGGTGAAACGTAGCTTGAGGATTGTAATAAATTGGAGAGTCAAATCACTGAGGAATTGAATCAAGAGAAGATAGCAACGTACCTCGACAAGCCTTAAAACCTTGCACAGCGCCTCCAACGCACCCTTAATTGGAGTCCCTACGACTGGGATCGTCTCCGCAATAGAGAACAGAACGTCTGTTACGGTAATCACATTATGCAAGAATGTAGGCGCTTTGAGCTTATCATTCCCTTCCCCAACATCCTCAGCCGACTCAACCAATCCTCCGGCCGGTAATATCATCACGGTCGACGTCGATCCATTTAGCGCCGAACTCGTCCCGTTGTGATCCTTCAGCTTCTTGGTCGGCTTTACCCTGTCGGATGCAGGACTAGACCTGAGAAAGACTTTGTTGAGAAAGAGCCTGAGAGAAAATGTGCTAGGCATGACGACGCGGATGGGGCAGACAAGAGAGCAACGTTGTGTGAACGGCCCGGGGTAAGCCTGGAGGGCTTGATCAACTAAGCCCCTCCCACGCTCCGGTCGAATATGGGGAGCCCGGGCAAAGACAAAAAAGTGAGGAATTTATTCAATTTTGTCGCACCATTCGCGGTGCTATGACTCGATCCAGGAAGCCATCTTCGCACTAGACCCTCAAGAATGCAGGAAGGTTTCGACAGCCCCCACTTGAGGCTGTTCTGCATATAGAAGCTAAAGATGAAATAGCAAGTAACGATGAATGGCTGTTCCAGAACGGATATGTGATGATCATTGGTGCTAGATCAAGGAGCAGCCTCGGCTTTCTGATAAGACGATACTGGGGTACTTGCGTAAATTGACCTTGTGAAGGTCATAAGCTCAACGCAGCAACGAGCATTTAGTAGGTCCACAGCCTTCCTTCACAAGGCTGTGAGTGGTGTACGCCTATTGGGAGGCTGTCGAGGCGTCTTAAGGCCAAACTAGAAATCCGGACTGAACTTTGTTTGACTTGAGATAATAATCTGCCAAGGCGATAGCCTGAGACTCCATTGGCCGCCGTCAGGCAACGAACAAGATGCATTTTCTCTTTTCCGCTTTCTCCGCCAAAATTGGCCTTACTTTGTGTTAAAATTGAGCGCTTGAGAAAGTACAAAAATAAACATACTGATCACCGCCTCACTTTCGCTTATTTTGGCCATCTCAAGGCTCTAGGGAGATTAGCGCCTTGAGATCCATTACGACGTGTTGTACGCGTTTYGGKATTTAAACATGGCCTCCAATGCATCAATGATCTCTCCCAGAGCTGGACTCCCCCTTTCGAACCACCATCACAAATTCGAAGCAGGTCTTCGTTTACAACAACTTTCCTCGAAATCATGAAGTTCTTCATTCCTTTCCTCGTTGCTGTAGCCCCGTTTGTCCTTCAGCTGGCAGCCACCACTCACGCCGCACCCGTATCTGGTCAGAGGGACCTCGGAGCTCGCGACTCAATAGATAGCCTCGTGGACGGTACTTTCTCTTCATTGTTAATCTGCCGGAAATACCGAGCTGATACGTGAACAGATCTCGCTACACGAGCCCTAAGCCTTCAGAAACTCAGCCAAAGGATCCAGGCCACCCAAAAAGGTCAGACTGCACGCAAGTCAGCCGACGATAAGAAGAAGACCCTGAATGCCAAAACAATTCGCAACCTCAAGAAGCCGAAGACGACCAATCCAGCCAAGGACAACAAGCAGGCCCAGAAGGGTATTGGGCAGGCGATCACGAAGGCTGTGAAGGACAAGAAAGATAAGAACAGGTCAAAGTTGGAGGCAAAGAAGAAGACTCCAGCCCAAGCGGCGAAGAGCAAAGAGGCGAAGGCGCAGAGGAGGAAGGATCGTAAAGCGACGGGCACACCGTCCCCCCCNACCGAAAGCTCCAGGGAAGAAGGCTGTGAAGAAGAAGGACAGGAAGGCGATCACCAGCGCAGAGCGGAACCAGGTCAAGGATGCGTTTAAGAAAGCGGACAGGAAGAAGAAGGAAATTGGGAACTTGCCAGGGAGGAAGGATACGTTTGAAGTCGGAAAGAGTGAGTCATCTCTTTGGTCAGTGATATCTTGAATCCTTGATTTTCAATTACTTGTAGACAAGTTCAGCGGAAAGGACGTTCGTCAAGGGGTATTTAACTCAAACCTGCACAAGGCTCACCCAGTCGGCGATAGTCCCGCTAACAAGAATGTGAGTTAGAGACTTCTATCTTTAGGTGCACCACCTGCTTTTTATCGTGCTGATTTTTTCTTCGGCTTCTAGCCTAAAACGTTCAATAACTCCCCTTACTCGGCTACGCANCCCCGACCCCARTCTCCGAAATAAGCCTGCCATCCCTGCACCAGGATATCGAAAAGGCAGAGAGTACCCGATCAAGGCCAACAGCCATAACGGATACACTGGCTCAGGCCCAGTAGGCGCTGGGAGAGTCGTGACGTACAAGGACGGGGCGAAGAAACAGGTGGCCGTTATCGGGCATGATGCAAGCAAAGGAGGAGACCCAACTGATCATTACCTTGCGAAGCACACGAAGGCCAAGAGGGAGCTTTTTGAGGACTGGGATATGTGATTTGCGGATTGTGGAACGCGGGTCGATAGGAACACAATGTAGCACACTTCATCGCTGAGATCTCAATGCGATTATATTGATGTTGGTGGCAACAAAGAGTAATACCAAACGCCATGTGTTGATCGAGGAAAATTTTAGACATGACCTGGCAGGTTTTTACGTCGGTATTACGTTCAAGGTCAGTGATCCATGAGCTGCGTGTTTGAATGGGTTGACGTGCTCCCATCTCGCCACATTCTTCTCTCTTCCTTGTTGCCCTCGAAGCCGATCTTCGAGCATTCTTTCCTGTCTCTGAATCCATGCCGAGGCCGAGAAGGGAACATAGACTGGAGATACCTCCACAGGTAAGAGACTTCCTTGCAGCAAGCGTCGGCTGATTCGCCTATTTCTTTCCCGTTCAGCTCCTTTCAGAAGCAGCCGTGGGGTCGATCGATGCATTGGACGAGCTGAATAAATCTTTGACTCAAGACAACTATACGGCCGAGATTGCTTTGAACGCTTTGAAGCACTTGCAACTCTCGGTACCATCCATGCGTGGGGTTTTACTTGGAGAGGAAAGCCCACTGCAATACTGGGATGTTTGCCGGCGAGCGGGTTTGTGTTTGTCCATCATACAGTATGGCACGGCACTTGCTTGCGACGAGTACATCGGGTTGAGGTCAATTCTCGTTGGTTACCTCGAGTTTTGGCTTGAACACCTTTGTATGTGGGTGAACTGCCTTCTTACGTATCACCTACTGCTTCCAGCCGATGTAACACTGGACGGGTCGACAACGGCCGAATCAGTCGTGAAACTCTTCACATTCATTTATATGCTCTCAAAGCTCCATCCAAACCTCTGCCAGACGCTCTTCTGTTCTCCTGCGTTTGCAGATGCCCTATTACGAATCTGGATCGCCACCGACGACAAGGGTCGTCTGTTTACCGAATTGGGGATTCACGAGCTGGAGTCAGACTTGAACTTCGCTATACTCCAGCTTGCGGTGGAGTCTCTCCGGGATGATGACGCTGGGGAATTGATAATCGGACGAATATTAGCCCGCAACCCATCGTTTGCCTCGCACGTAGTCACGATGACTATGAAGAGGGCTGAATATTGCCTCCGTGTTAACATGCCCCCTTGTGCATCGAACGATTACTTCAGGAGCAGTCTCACCGTCGTTTATTTTCTTACGAAGAACTCCGTTTCACTTCGTCGCCAGTTCATCAAGGCCGATTTCCTAAAATCCCTCACCTCATTGCTGATATCCATCGGCGAAACCGTGCTCAAGAAACCATCGACATGCGACCTCAAGGACACTCTTCAATCTACATCCAGGCTAACTCAATTCCTTTACGAAGACAATGATCGTATGGTCGATAACTGGAAGGATGTCGTCAAGGGTGGATATGTTCCCTTTTTGACTCGACTTATCACAGCCTTTCCCATCAAAGAGGAGGAATCGATTAAATTCGGTGGAGACCTGATTCGCCTGTTGGGGGAGTACCTTGTTTACCCTTCCATCCTTCGTGCGCTTCCCCATCCCTTCCCCATGCCCACCAACTTGGCGAAAGTTGTGGCTGAAAATCCTTATTACTGCTATGGTTGGCAAATGTTCGAAAGCCTCTATAAGTTACGCTGGACAGTTCAGAACCGTCCGCCGCAGGCAATTTGTGATAATGCGCTGGTATGTCTTTATATAGTCTTTTTGAAACCGTTCCCCAAGTGACATTCGCCGACAGTGCGCAATAGACGTCCATTGCTCGAAGTCAAAAAGGTGCTCGGGATGTTTCTCCATGACGTACTGCTCGCAGGTATGCCAAAAGAAGGACTGGAGCACTTTTTCATCGCGAGGAATGTTCACGCGCTCGTGCTCAATTTCTTGGTACGATCGAACTTTCCCAATTTGATTTGGGGCGGTTAGACTGACGGTTGCGAAGGCAGGAAGTCATCTGGGTTGGGGTATTCGTACTCGAAACGCCACTTTCATCTCGCACTGATGGAAGCCCAATACAATTTCTTTCTGAGCAGCGAATGTCAGGATGGAAGCTCACTTGTAAAAGATCCTCGCCGAGGATCCCCGGAAGTCGCATACATCATGGACTTCTCAGAGATGAACATGATTGCGGTTCTCGAAGGCTTACACGACGGCTCCGATGTTACGCGATGGAGTCCAACGAAGATACCACCTCCCGAAGCATATTTAACGGCCCGATATACCGCCCTGGTCGATATGTTTCTCTCGGGGAGAGCGCCTCCCAGCACTCGCCTCATGGAAGCGACGTTCCCGTTCGGTGATGGACGAAACATTACCGTGACTGCTCAACTAGAACGGCGGGACGATCAAGTCCATTACCGCACTGTTTACAGCGTTGTTAGATTTGGGTATGTCACTCCGACCCCTCTCCTATCAATGGTACCTGACTACGACTTCATTTAGGACCTCGTAAGTCATGCTCTATACGTCCAAGGGGCCACCATTGACGCGGGCCTCCAGCACCCCACGCCGTCAAAAGTTCAAACTGAGCGAGACGCTCAAGNCGCAAGCGGCCTCGGAGAAACTTGATGATCAGAATTGCGATGGTGGGCATTGGTTTTGTATAAGGTGAGGCCTTTAACTCTCACCAGGCTATGCCACAGTAATGACTCTGTTATTTCAAGCGATCTCATTTAACTCGGCGCGAAATACCGGCGTCAGGAATCGCCTTTCGAAATCGGCCTCTTTCTTGAAGTACCCCGTTTCTTGGGCTAGAATGTATCGTCCACTCTTGTGTAGTATGCACCATTCAAATCATAGAGATGTCTCGTCCGTCGTAGAGCTCAGTCTAAGTGAGCCCTGAAGGTCCATAAGACCGTAGGTGCCACGCCTAGGTCCTGTTCCTGCGCAGTGCGTGGGTGCGCCTCAGAGTCACAACCGGTCCGTTTGCGGCTCCAGCGATCCGGCAGCGCCACTGCCTACGGGGGCTATTTGGTTGTCCCTTTTGTACTTTTTTCTCCATTCCATTGTTCTCTAACGTCGCCATGTACAGCGCCATAGGTTTCGTAGCTAGTGTGGCACTGGCTGTTGGATTCTCCGAGAATTTGGATCCATCAAGATTTCGTCATGAGTCTGGGTAGGCAAGTGGACTGATGAAATATGATTCCTCCTCTCTTCTCACCTTGACTCTTGACCTCTAGAACGTTTCCAGATATAATCTGGGAGTCGGATAGAGTCTCTGTTATCTCGACGCTGTGCGCATACATAGAGCTACTGGGAAATAGAAGGTGAGCCATCCAAGCATATGATATCTACAGCTTGAACGGGGGAATTTACGACAGTTCATAGAAACAGCATTCTTAGCTGAATCGTCCCTCGCCCCATTCTACCCCTCCTACCTCATTACCACCCACTCTCTGTCCAGCTAGAGAATGACGGAGTACGACTACTCTCCTGCTGCCATGAAGCCCAGTGAGAAACCGCAACGGAGTGTTACGAAATCTGACGAGTTCAGCCGGGAATCGTCCACTTCGGTCAAAATCGTCGTATACCGTAAAGACGGTCGATCTCAGAAAAGGCTTTCTGACCTTGAACGGTAACATATGGGGACATATGAGTGTCGAATTTAAATTACTATTAGAATTAATGAAATGTACTGGATCTTTCTGGGGTAATATGGATCTCAATCGCTTGAATGGAATGGAACAGTACGAAAATAGCTGATTTCATTGTGTTTCTAAATACTGGTAAAATACGAAAGTTCTGAATATAACCGAAGGCTCCAGATCAACCACGCCTGCGCCCACAGATCGCGAAGTCAAAAATGGAGGAGATCAGGAGGAATTATGCAGCAGTAGTTGTGGTGGCTTTCTGCGCAGCTTTGGCGGCCTTAGCTTTAGTGTCGAAAGCCTAGAAAGACATTATCAGAGGTCGTTTGACTCTAGGAGGAATAGAGGACTCACCGCCTTGGCCTTTGCATCAATCGCTGACCACGCTTCGGTGACCGCCTTATTGGTAGCACCAGGGAACGATTCAGCATGCTCCTTCCCAAAATAATTTCTGAAGCGACTATCAGCAAGAGAAAAAGCTGGTTGAGTGATGACGCACCTGCCAGTGAAGAGGCCCTCCTCGAATATAAACGGATCGCCTTGCTTCCCCCTCTTTCGCTTCCCAGATTTTGTAGTACCGATCAACAGTTCGGCAGGCGGTAGAACAGCAGATGGGTAATCGCTTGACGTTTTGGGGATTTCACTCCCACCACTGAAAGGAAAAGGTTGTCAGCGAGAAGGGAAAGTGCGACAATGTTGAGAAGGGGTACAGACAAGATATCTTCATCGAGAAGGTTGCCGAGTGGCTTCTCGCCTTGGCTTCCATCATTCTGGCGCTCGTTAGAAGCTGACTGTTGCTGGGGTACAGCAGGTTGCTCTTGGGGCACGGCGGGCTGTTCTCGGGGCACGGCGGACTGCTCTTGGGGTACGGCGGGCTGCTCTTGGGGCTTGACGGGCTGCTCTTGGGGCACAGTGGACTGCTCCTGGGATACAACGGGTTGCTGCTGTTCGGAACCTGAGTTTGGAGGAGAAGATTTGCTGGACTTCGAATTTCGCTTGCGCCTCTTCCGCTCAGGGACCGGCTTTGTAGAGCCTCCAGTCCCTAAAAAAAATGACCTAGTATAATCAATGAGTGGACTTGCAGTCTCCTCCGCCGTTTCGACCTCATCGTAGCATCTAGGGAAGATCTCCTTGAGATTAATCAAGAAAGGCATTCGGCTAGATCCTTGCAACATGGTAATCGATTCTCCAATATCCTCAGGCGAGGGAAGGAACCCCACTGCAGCTCGAAGATCTGCATGCGACAGGAACGCAGACTGAGTGGATCGCATTCAATTTGGGACCGGGTGTGGCTCTGCACCGCAGGGTCAACGCCCCTAGAACTCGAATATCTCACCAAGTGTGCAGATCTGGCACGAAAAAAATCTAGAATGGACAGTGAAAGCGATGGGTAGGTGCTATCGGGGAGTTGGGCGGACTGGGATCTAGGACCGCTTGGATATGTTTCAAGTTGTTAGCTTTCCAATGCGACAGCCATTTCCCGCATCCCAACGACACCGACCGACCGAATACTTGGGTTCTGTCCGAGGCGTCCATCACCAACTCTGGCCCTCACAGGCAGCGATGCGGCAAATTGAATACCTGCCCCCTTCCATAGGCTCCAGTACCGCAGACTGTAACGATGAGTTTAGAGCAATCTTCTTTGTATACGCGAGTTTAACGAATTTACTAGTCAACGCTGGTGGCCCTGACACTCTGTTGCTGGCTCCGGATCTCGGTCCTTTCTTATCAAATCACTAACGACAGCCTTAGCTTTATATACACTCCCGACATACTGGCGAGAGCTGGCGTGAACCGTCTTCTGTGACCCGAGCCAGTCTGCTGGTTCTGGAACTTCTCGATGCGGCACTGATCACAAGCCCTGCGCATCTAATTGACCGATGCAATTAATGTATTGGTGTTCCTCATGTTAGCCTCGTGGTGGCTGACAGGCGGCTTATCTAGCATCTTCTGGAACTGAGCACCCCTTCCTTCCTGACCATCATCGTTCTCAAGCCCAACTTCTCTCTCTCTTCCGTGTTCTTCCCAAGATGGGTGACAGATCTGTGCTCCGCTATCGATAACGCAGGTGAGTTTCAGCCGTCCCCCAGGTATCCCCAATCGCTCTTTTGATTAATGAAATGCCAAGTTTCGGACCTCATTCGAATCCTTCGACCAATCCCTGATGCATCTCATACTCGAGATCGAGAGACATCTCCCCCGAATTCGGCGTGTTTCCCTAGTACACGAATAGAAATCATCCGTAGAATCGTTGCATGGGCCGATAGCACGCTCCTGCGGAATACCCACGTCCTCTGGCTTTATGGCTTTGTGGGATGCGGAAAGTCGGCTATCGCCCTAGCAATCGCGCTCAAGTTCGAACGGAGAAAGCGATTGGTTGGGAGCTTTTTCTTCTTCCGAAACACCGGCGATAGAAGCAGAATGACCAGGTTCGCTACGACTTTGGCCTGCCAACTGGCCGCTGCAATTCCTGAAGTGGCGCCGTTCATCAAGAAGGCGGTCAAGGAGGAGCCAGGTCTGTTACAATCGAGCTTGGTGGCCCAGCTTCGTCGCTTAGTATACGAGCCGTTCAAAGCAGCGGCCAAGCGGGCCCGCCTCCTCAAGATGTTCCTTCTCAAGGGACCTTTCCTTATTGTTATTGACGGGCTCGACGAATGTGAGGACCGCAAAGATCTGGTAGCCTTCATCGACGACATGCTTGAGTTCTTCAAGAAACATCCTCTCGTCCCCCTCCGATTCTTCATCACCAGTCGGGTCGAGCAACATATTCAAGGCCACCTGAAGAACGATCAAGTCCGTTTGGAGAACCTCATCAACCATTGTTCGTGGGACGACATCAACACCTTCATGCAAACTTGCTTTGAGGCAGAGAAAAAACGAAATCCCGTCATCAATGCTTATATTCAAAAACATGGAGATTGGCCAACGAAGAAGGATAGGGACCAATTGGTGGATCACATTGGCGGATCGTTCATTTTCGCATCCGCTCTCTTCAGGTACATCGTCGACCCTACCGACCACCAATCAACGCCGATGGACCGTCTCCCCCACACCCTCAACATGAGCCCTGGCCTGGATACCCTCTATTTGAGAACGCTCTCTCGGTCCCAGGATCTCCCCCATTTTTCCAACATCATATCAACTTTCGCATTACTCTTTGAACCACTTCCCATTGTCGGGATCGCTGAACTCCTCGGCATCGAGAGTTACGAAGTCATCCGGGTCCTCGTCAACCTACAAGCAATCATCCATATTCCGGGCACCGACGACTTACCTGTTACCATGTGTCACACGTCCCTCCGTGACTTCCTCACTACTGAAAGTCGATCCAGATGTTTCTTTGCTCCCCCCTCATTCCATATTTACCTTACAAATCGCTGCCGCGACATTAAGAAGGAGCAGCGGTCTGGGACAGCTGCTACTTTATATATCGTTGGCCACTTCGAAAAACATCTCCAAATGCTCGATGCTGCCTATGCTCACATCCTCGCAAATTCTCAAGACTTTCCCTATTTCTCTGACATCATATCAACCATCATATTTCTTTGGGAGCCACTTTCGATTGTTGGAATTGCAGATCTTCTTGGCATGGAAGCTTCTGATGTTTCTCGGGTTATGACCAGTTTGCGAGCGCTCATTGATAGCCCGGGGATCAACAAAGGTGAACCTGTGATTATTCGCTGCACATCCCTCCGTGACTTCCTCACCTCCAAAACCCGGTCAGGGACCTTCTTTGTATCGCCGTCCTATCATCTCAAGTTATCCTATCACTGCTTCAGCTTCAATTTTGAGCGCCAGCTGAACAATATTCCATCGTCGCCAGTTACAGACTATAGCGAGCAGCGCTGTCGATACCACTGGGTCCAGTTTCTGAAGACAAATTCAGAACAAAGTATTCTCAATGAACCGAAGCAGCTCTTCCACCTACCCTCCCAGAACTTGTCATACCACCTCTTTTCATTCATCCATGTTTTCCTCTGGTTATTTGGAGATGATTCTGATCACAGTCCCCAGCAAGTTTGGTATGGCCTCAGCAAATGCATTGAATCCCTGGCCCTCGCTTTGGAATGTGATCCAGCACCAGACAGATGGCTGCAAAAGATGTTCATTTCGCTTGGATTCAGGCCTCATTTTGTGGCCAAACATGTGTGTCGCTCGAAGATACACCAGGAACACGCTACGGCCTTGCAGCGCGATGTAGGACGTTTAGGAAAAGCGATTAGAGAGAAGGTACTTATGGGCTTCCTTTGCACTCAAGCATTCTATCTAACTAACTCTCCATACAGTGTGGCAGCAGTCTCTCAGAGAGCTCATCAATTCCCGGTACCGGTCGTTTCACTAGCGGTTTGGTATGTGTTCCTGTGGGTCCTTTGCGGGTGCCCTTTTTGACCTTACTTCCACAGTGGCTTCCGAACTGGACACCCATGAAGGCATACAGAGTAAGGTTATTCATTTTCTAACAACATTGTTGTGATCTCAAAGGATGACTAGTTGTTCCAATGGATAGACGCACGTTTACAGACGGAAATGAGCCTTGCAGCACCATGTGTTGCATGTGATTTGGTCCTGAGTATATCTAGTAAAGGGCGTTTCCATAAGTTGAGTTATATAGAAATAAGCAAGGCCTCCACTTGACTGTCCTAGCTGGTGTCCGAGTACGAGTCATAGTTTCAATGCAGTCATGTTCGAAGAAATGTCCCGCTTTTGGTGCGCTGGACCCCACTGGCATTCGTCGTCCTTGGATCCACAAGCCCTTCTCTAGTTCTACTGTTCTCTTGGCTGGCACCATTTGTCCACTGCCTGGCATTTATCAAAGAAGCTAATACACGCGGCAACACTTAGTGTATACAGAACTGGCATGTATCAATGCGGTTGGCGGAACGGACACGTTTCGGAACAGGTAAACGAGCAGCTCAGCTTCGGTGAAATGAAGGTTATCCAACCAGTCGACAATTTTGACTCGACTACCACTTTGATTTGAAATTCAGGACAACTGCAAGTCAACAAATAACCGGATGACGGTTAAAGCCGACGCTTACAACAGATAAAATATGATATAGGACGGCAAAAGATATGCTTAAAACGACAAACTGGATCCACCAGAAATAAGAGTAAAAGTGAGGGTCAGGTAAGCTACTAGCAGGAAATTCCAAGCATCGAAGGCACTAACAACATATGACGTACATCCAATCCTCAAAGAAGGAACAAGAGAGATGGGAAAAGTAGGCTGTCTCCTCCGCTGCTTTGATCTCTTTGTACGGTTGAATGGGCGGAGGGAAGGGTGGGAATGAAGGGTGGGTGTCTGTCTCTTTGGCTACTAGCGAGCGACAGGGACGCTAGAACAGAATAAAAGGGAGGGTGTCAGCGGCCTATAACCATCAACGGAGAGAGGAACGGCTCACTTTT
>SDEE01001008.1:0-15039 GCA_004126415.1 Candolleomyces aberdarensis | reverse complement strand
GCGAGCGTGAGCACGCTGAAGGCGGGCGTCAGCAAGCGCACAGAGAGTTGCGCGTCTACATCTCAACTGGGTNNTGAGCCTTTGTAGGCCTCTAAGCTGAAAAAATAACGCCAAAGCGAGGCACTGCTTGTTTATTAGAGTTGGTAGCGGGCTTGGGCCACCTGTTGGCCGCTCCAAAACTTATCAAACACATCTACTTGGGCTTTTTATGAGAAAAGGGGGACAAAGTAAAGACTCGTTTGCCGTGCCGCATGGGAGCGGCCTGCACCCCAAAGTTGGATGTGACTCGGATGTGACTAAACTGAGCGCGCTAGGGGGCCGCCTTCGGGCCGCGCCTCCCACCTAGTAGGCGCTCAGTCCCAGCTGCCAGTGAAAACCAGTGCACGTTGGAAACCTGCCGCGTCCAGCACCGCCTATCTTTACATAACTGCTTCCCCTTCCATTCTCCTCTATTTAGCGAGCTGAGGATTGGAATATCTCCTGCAAGGTCAAGTAACATAAAGCTTTGCAGCCGAGTTGATTGAATCATCGACTCCTCTCGGAACCAAGTTCCCACTGGCACATGTACAAGGGTCATTGATCGATCCCGCGATGAGCACGCCCGTTTCATACCCTACTTCCTTGTTTCACCATTGCTCGCTAGCACGCCTTGCTGGAATGAAATGCAAGGTGATCAGAAACTCTCAGAATACTCGGATTTGGACCACTCAGACTTGTGACACGCGACTGGCGAGTGTCACGTCGGTCGCAAGATGCATCTGTTCAGACGATGCGTAGCTCCTACATATGGCCATGAACATCGCTTGAATCAGGCAGGCGTCGAATTTCCCTTGCTGCGTACTTGAAACGTTTGGCCGCACGCCGCGAAATTGTCATACCAGTGCGACCGTGCACCAAATTGACGGTGAGATTCAGCATTGTTTTTGGATATATTGTTTTTGGATATATGAAGAACATGGCTCAATCGTAGTGCCCACACCTCCAGTATGCTGCTTGCTTCATTCAGCCACTGGCGTCTGGCATTCATTTGAATGTTGCGAGATATGGAACGAATGTTCTGCGGTCTTGCTCACAAAGGCAACTTCATATCTGCGCCACGCGCATCGGTTCTTCGCTTCTTGAACCGATCGCGTCGACGAACTATACTTCCCTGGTAATTCGATACCAAATAAGCGTCTATGGCTTATCTGACCCAGAAAAAGGGCAACCCCAGGATATAGATGCACAAGGGGAATGGGGGACCTCTTCCTCATGCCAGCCCCATGACACTCATACGCTTTCATATAACCCTTTTCGCTGCACCTCGTGGAATTCATTCTACTCACCGTCAACGATGGGTGTTCGTTATATGGGCCTGTGGTTGACATATCTCGCTCTGTAACTTTGCACTTAATTGTTTGCCCCTAACTCGTATTCAGTGACAAATGCCACCGTCCCACAAAGACAGCGTAGGTCTTTCGCCCTTTCTAGTGAAGTCGCGTCTCACACGAAATACTCAGATTACTGGTGATCCAAGCGCAGCGGAGAAAGGGGGAATCCGTGAAGACCCTGGGGCACAAGGACATGAGATTTTGGAGTTCAGGAACACAGCGAGGATATGGGCCCTGTATTTGGAAGAAGCGGAAAGTGACGCGAAAGAGAGGGTAGTGATGTGGAACTCAAGCTTGGATTCCCTTCTCGTTTTTGTGACTATACCTTTCGAGCCATCTTCACGCTTCAAAGTAACTCATATGGCTCTCCAGGTTGGTTTATTCGCTAGTGTCGTTGCAACTTTCATCGTCGACGCCCGGGGCGACGTCCAAGTTGAATCGGAACAAAGTTTACTCAAAGACATCCGCGATTCTTCATCGACCCCCACGGTCGTTCACATCCCTCGTTCAGCAATATCTATCCACATTCTCTGGCTTCTAAGCCTTCAGATGACCCTCTTCGTCGCCGTGGTGGGTGTTCTGGCCAAGCACTGGCTGACAAGATACGCCCCTGGTACCACAAAGCCGCGTACCGCTGAAGGCGCATATCGCCGATTTAGATTGGACAAGCAGGCCAAATTCGTGGAGACCGCCATCACACATGTCCCCCTGATCTTTCAAACACACGTCGTCTCACTCACCTTCCTGGTTGGACTCACAATTTGGACTTTCAACGACAATCAAACCGTTGGGTGGGTCTTGTTGACATGCCTCCTGGCAGGGATTGTGACGTATCTTGTCATGCCCCTGTTTCGTTCGTTACCTTTCAATACTCCACTCTACGACTTCGCTGTATGGTTGAAAACTCGGCGAGCCAACGAGCAAGACGGCAACACACATTCGAGGCAGGGCGGTGACAGGAAMAAGAACAAGAAGAACGAGGTCCTGTTCGAGATCTTGTGCCAGATGTTCAGGTCGCTCAAGTCCGAACATGTCGAAGAAGCGGCAGCAGAGATAGTCCTTCCTTCGTTCAAACAGAAGTGGATCGGGCGTCTGTGCGAGCAAGGCATCCCGTCTGATTTATTATCTCGCATCGGGCACTGCGCGTCGGCAAGGACAGGCACTCCGGAAGCAAGAATTGTAATTCTTCGGAGCTATCTGCACGCTTTCCTTCGGTTTGTCGAMTACTTCGAGGACGAGCTCAATGAATGTGCAAACTCGACACCGCAGGAGAGGAAGTCTAAGATCGTCAGCTTGATCAAACGTCATCCTCACCTCCCCAGSACTTTCCGAGAGTCGCTTGATCCAGTTCATCCCGTTCACCGATCGGCCAACCTGCACGAAGGCCTGACACCGTTACTATTCGGCCTCAGGGTCCATATCCTCGTTATCCTCCAATCGAATCCGGAAGTCTTCCAAACCAAGACAGATACTACTCATCCCGAATTCGACTTCCAGCCAGAGGAGATGTCGGACCGTCCTTCACTTTGGGAATTAGCACTTTGGGACATYCACACCCAGGATCGATTCTACTTGATGCTATCTGCATGTCGCGGRATTATYCAGGGACARAAAAAGCTCAAGTCGACTAGTATATCWATTCTYAGTTTGCGCCTGGCCAAAGGTATGTCTTTCTCGAAAATCAACGATGGCCGACCCTGACTCCGCCTACCTCACCCAAGCCGGAAATCATGCGATGGACACTGGTACTATGAGTGACTGGCCAGATGCGGTCACCGTGGAGGACCGGAAACGTGTCAAGGACGCCGATTCTCATATCCAGGCATTTCTGCCTAAACTGTTCAGCGAGTTGGGTAAGTACCCCACGTTCTCTTAAAATGGTTCTAAACTATAAATTGACTACGGTCAAGTTAAGGAATGGGAGGCCATGGTTTACGACGAGCTCTCTCCCCCATCATCCTCAGAGGCCACGGGTACTGAGCAGGGTACCTCCCCAGGTGTTATGTGCATCTTGGTTTCGAATCTCAGTCACTCCAACCGCGAAGTCCGCACGCATGCTATCACGACGCTTGTTTCGAGGCAGGCCCGAACGGATGCGTTCGACTGTAAGCTTCAAAAAGACAGCATGAAAGAATTGCGTAGTCTAACCACATTGCCCTTAGATAGCTGCTTTACCGACGATCCTAACAAGTCTATTGCGGAGATGGCTCTCTATGAAGATGACGAGGATCGCACGAACTCTGATGCATTGAAGCTATTGGAAGATATAGCCACAAATGACAGTCAGTTCGTYTCCCGTGTCTTTTTCGYTGCCTTCGTACGATAATSTTTGTTCTAGAAACGAAGRCACCGTCCGTGATATCGGCTCTGGTTAGTAACTGCAAATCGGGACTCAATCTCGACGAGGAGCCRGAGCGTGCAATCAAATTTGTCGGCTCAGTCAATAACTGTACGTAGGGATGCAACTGGTTGAATTTCCGCTCTCATTTCGTTATTTCTCCTCTTCGCCAGATCCCGAAGGTCCATTCCACTCACTGATTGGCCAAATAATGCCGAACTTGGTCGGTGTTGCGTTGCGTGCATCAGAAAGAGACGTTCGTCGGGCTGCCATGAACCTTGCAAGCGATACCTGGAAGCCATCCAATCAGGCGACGGGTGCGGGTGAGTAGGCCCCTGGCGCTTACCGACCTGTGTAGATGATGACATCATTGACTCGTAGAATCCGTTCCCCAACTCGGGAACGACACCTGGAAGAACGCGTTCTGTTCAGCTATGGGAAAAGCAGAYGGCGAGGAGCGGTACAGGATCTTAAAGAACCTGTTTGAATCTCTGAAGGAAGGTCAATCCGAAAATCCAAGATCGGAGATGACGTGGGGCTCTAAAGCGTTCTTGCAAGATGTCRCTGCTRTTCTGGCTGAAGAAGTARTCCACATCGCGATCTTCGACYCGGACCCATCYGTCTCTCGAGAGGCTCTCCACGTTCTCGAGCAATTCACCCAGCGCGGTGAGTCGCAAGTTCCTCAACCTGAAATATGTGATATTCATGCTATTTTCCGAAAGCAGACTTTCAGTTTGACATGCTGAGAATACTAAGGAGAGTKGAATCATTTCAAACACCGCCCGACATGTTTTGGCGAATACGCAACAACTTTGTCCTCGTCTTTAAGAYGTTTACAAAATCACGTACGTACCCTGCTAGAGATTATTCTCGTTCAGTCTCTTCCTAACAATGGCATAGTGCATCCTAGTGACAAGTTGCTACAAGAGYTAATAACTTGGGCGGAGTCGTCGGAGGACCAAACTGACAAGAGTATTCAAGAGCGTGTTCGTCGTTGGTCTCTCAAACTGATTTCACGCATATGTGAATCCAGAGAACTGGATGGTGCGTACAATATTCAAAGTTTGTGAACGGAAATATTAACCATTGCGTCAGATGGAATGGTTGACACACTGAAAACCGCTCTTGCATCCAAGAAAGACTCCATCGTAGACCTTTGCAAGTCAGATGGTTCCAGACGAACGGATTGGGTGTTTTTCTTGGGGACCTTGATCAAGTTTCCCGGTGAGTTGCTATAATCCCAACAATGGTTGTCTCATTTTACGTGTCCTTGTACAGCTCTTTTGTCCGACGCCGTTCAAATCGCTCTTGAGCTTGTAACCATCCATTCTGATAAATCTGATTTCGACATTCTCGACTCCGTCAATCCCGAAAGCAATTTGAAGTTGGGAGAGTGCTCAAAGCGTACGTCTATTAATATTCTTCACCAAATTTTTGTGATTGAAAATGGACCAGAATCTGAATGCACCCAGGTAAAACGCTTGCTGGAGGACCGCTTGAAGCAGGGTATATCCCTGCAGGATCCGGATCAGTTGGCTAAGGTGTCGGGATTGGTGAAATTYTCGATTGCTCTCTCCCGGACAGGTTCGTCTTTTTTCGCTTCCTGACCGCACATACCTACACTCTCATTCCAGACGGCTTGAGGGAGACTGCAGAGGATTTTTTGAGAGCGGTTGCAAAACTGCTTATGGACGACATTCGTCCCAAAACGTCGGAAGATAATTCCACACCCGGATCACAGCCAAAGGCACACAAGGAACCCATCGGTTGGATGTACCTCGTCGCAACCCTAGCTGCAGGAGGATATTGTAAGAAGACGATACGCATCTTCCTTTCGATACTGATATCGTATACCCCCAGTTCCAGAAGACTTYGAAGGTGTAGCAGCAAGCATTTTTGCGATTGTTGACAATGAAGACGACGACCGCGTCCGTTATGCCTGTCTTCGGTCTCTTCARTTACTCGCGCGATCAGAACCTTGCAAGTACCACATATGGAYGGTTCGTGTCATTGATGGGACTGACGTRGTTACTCTCCCTTAGCCGCCGATCGCATGCTTCAGCTGAAGGACATCGTCAACAAAATCGARATCTTCCTCGACGAAAAGAAAAATCCTTCAGATGTCCGCCTACTATTCACTCAGCTCCTACTCACCCTAGGAAGACGGTGTGAGTGTGAAAGACAGAATGAGTGCAAAAGACACAGTAAGTGCAAGCTTTACAATGTTCCTTCTTTCGATGTTCTGAAAATGCTTTGCYTAGGTAGTCCTTCGGTGGACGTTTTGCGCAGGCTTGCTACCTTAGCTTTATCGGATAAAGACGAGGAGGTTTGTTTGGATGCGTTGAACGCCTTTTCAGGCCTCACTTKTAGCAATACAGGTAAGTATAGCAGCGTTTGCCTCTAAACGTGACCAATTTCTCACTATTAGCAGAAGTAGCTCAAGAGTCCGTCAAGGGTGTGATAGGTGACAAGGAATTCGAAAGTGGAATGAAAGCTTCCAGTTGGCGCATCCGTCAGGCATGGGTCAAGTTTGCGAGTACTCAGATTAAGGATGGTTAGTTGGCACCCTCTTCGTCGTGATGATTACACTATTATCTAACTTCTCGGACCAGCCGACTCGAATTTTCTCTCCGTACTATTAGACAACTTGATCATTGATACTCAAAGCGAGGTGCGGGAGGAAATAGCCAAAGCTTTACGGTCATTCATGGATTCCAAAGGTGAGTTTGGCAGTTCTCAAAGTGCACCGCTGACCATGATCATAGTTGAAGATAGGGATAGCGTTGCGTCCAAGCTGAGTGGAGTACTTGGCCCTTTCCTTACATCCCCAACCCCTGGACTGGCAGATCGTGCCGTGTCGGTCTTGGCCGCCATCACAAGACCAAGGAGCGAGTCAGACTTTTATCGTGATGGTCTGTTGCCGTCACCCACCACGCGATGCAATACGCTGACTGACACGCTCTCGTTCCATGGTTCCAGCCTCAGAAAATATCCTCTGCCAAAGCCGAGATGCTGTCTGGATTGAATTGGTTCTACTTTTTGGGCGAATTCCTGCATATGAATCGCTTCCTCACAGGGTCATCAATACTGCAATCAGGGAGAGCGAGATTCGCGATTTGGATCCATTTTATAAGAGTGGGTAGATTTTATTTTGCAGAAGATGCTGGATACTCACTGCTAAAAGGTAAACGTCCTGAGCCAGTAGAAGAAATTCTCCCTCAAGCACTAGATTTAACACTGAACTTGGAGCCTGGCTCAACGCTGCCGATAGACGTTTGCAGAGCTATCCGCCTATTTTCCCATTTGATGGGCGTGCGATGCTCAGAAGGTTGCCAATGGGATGAGCAGTCACACGCAGCGCTGGCAAAAAGCGGTCCGTTCATCATCAATTGACGAGTGGTACATTATATTAAGGGTTTACTTGGGCCTCACAGTTGACGACGAGAAGACCGTCTCCCGATTGGCCGGCTTGGCTATCAAAGCCGATGATGACTCAAGACAACGTGCCCTTCAACTCCTGGAAGCTTTCATTACCAACGGTCGACGTACGCTAACTGCGGATCCGCTAGTCTTCCATGGCTAACACTTCGTTTTAGTCGAACACTTACAAAGACCTATCAAAGCATCGTTGCAGAAGGTTGTTGAGAACTCGTTGAAAGATCGTGAATCCCATAAATTGCGTGCAAATGCTCTCAAAGTCATTGACAGCCTCACCAAAAAGAACGGTACTGTTAAAGTCATTCTTTGGTATACTTATTTTTACTAAGTCACATATCGAAGCCCAATTCAGAGACTTTGTTCGGCCCTCTATTTCACACTTACTGAAAGCCGTTCTGACAGAGGAAGACCCAACGTTTTACAAGCAAGCCAAAAAGGTACTGTTCGAGAATTTGGCCCACTCCAATGAATGTAGGTTTTGGTATTTCTAACGCCTCAGTATGTGGTCTTCCCTACTTATCTCCTGGACACAACTAGCGGATTTCAACCATGCCGTGTTGGTTGCAATTCCTTCGTTGATCGCAAAAATCACAACAAATGCGGGAAAACGTACTGCTTTGCGTCTTACCCAAGACTGTGAGTGGCGTGGTATATGAGCCGCCAGCCATCTAATGCCATCTATGCAGTCCCTATATCAGACCATACAGCGTTATCCATTGCTGACAAACTGTCCCGGATACTTCAACATACTTCGCCTCTTGAACGGGCAACAGCTCTTGAAATGCTGTTGCGCTTATATGAGAAGCATGGTGCGTATGGCTTTATCCGCCACTCGTACAGTCACTTCAAAATGGCCATACAGGACGCTCGAAGCCGTCACTGGTTGATTCAGCCATATCCAAGATTGTCGCCCTAGCACTGGATGATTGGAATAGCGATATTTGGGAGCCAGCTATGCGTTTGCTGATTGCTTTATCGTCTTCACCTAAGGACGACAAAGGAATGTCACTGCCAGCCGAAACGACCACGTACAAGGATGTACTGTCCCGGATCAAGGCCCAGCTGACAAAGTTCATGTGGCTGCTTGAATTCAAAGATAAGAGGTCTTTGGCGGTAGAACTGCTCTCATCAGTGTCACGGGATGCTGCAAGTAAGAGTCTTTTACCGACATTTTGGTCCTGTTGTAGGCAGCTGACAAAAACGCGCTTTTAGTTCGCCAAAGCATTTCGCTGCGCATTGTCTCCAAGATATTTGCTACAGGGACCACCAAGCTCCAAGAGGGTCAACTGGAGCTGTTGGGCCGACTTATCTCAGACGGTGCGTGACGATCAACTTTCTCCTCGAGTGGCACTCCTGAACTGGAGATAGGCCGTTTCGAGGATGAGCCCACCGATTACATGATGCTCTTTGTATCGCACACACTGGCCCCAACGAATCCGGATTACTCTCAGTATCGACGTGAAATTCTAACCTCACTTTGGTCTTGCTATGGCATGAAGACTTTGCGAAACAAAGATTCAGTCGTCAAGTTGGGCAAGTGGTTTAGATTGGCGCTGTTTTGGAGACGTGCTACACCAAGCGAGGTCGCCGATTGGAACGAGCGGTGTGAATCATGGCTAACAGACAAGAAGGAGAGTGATTTTCCTATTACCGGCAACGCCTAGAGTGTATTTAAGGACTTGTGAGCCCATGTACTTGTACTAGTCCATTGTGATATCTCAATGCCATGCGAACCTCATTGTCTTCCGGGAGAGGATCTGATGAAGCTACATACGTCTGAACTTACCCGAAAAATAGCAGCGATCAAGCAACCGACACTCACACCCACACACCCAGGGCTGGAGCGCTGCACTGGTACGCGTTTTCTCTACCTCGACCTTGACCGACTGTTTGGCGGGCCGCTCCGGCCCACTACATGGGCAGCAACGCGGCTCGCGCACCTTTCCCGCCGTCACCAACCCACCACCATCGCCTGCATCCCATCCAACGCGACAAGCTTTTGGCTGCCCTGAAAATTGGACTTGGGACGACAAGAAAAGCCAAAGGTGAGCCTGATGCGTGTCTATGAACGCATTTACTTCCAGCTGACCCTCACATCAAAAGGCGTTTCACTCATGGATCTGCCCGGAAACCCCCGTGTCGCCTCAGTATCCAGGTTTCCAGTGGAAATACTGACGAGGATATTCATGGTTCTCAATGACGACTTGTTCTACGAGGATCATTCGCCTTTCGAAACACCAGATCTACCTCTGCTCTCCGTGACGCAGGTCTGTGCTGAATGGCGGAAGATCCTCCTCAACTACCCAGTATACTGGACCAAGATTATGCTCGGCGGAGTATCACAAAAGCGGTTGCTCGAGCAAATGGCTACGCGCGCGCGGGGCTTGNCCCCTCGACGTAAAGGTCTACGTGGACCCGTACTATAATCTCCACAGCACACGCACAACGAATATAGATCATGTCTGGGGCCAAGCTGCGAAGATCCGTTCTCTGGGTATTTGAGCAAGTCTACACGACATGATGCATGCCTGCCTCCGCCACCATGGAACCGTTATTGAGGCCCCGCTGCTGGAACGCTTGACTCTCGAAACCAACAGAGATGCCAATTTCCCTGGCAATACTACACCCGACCAGGGTTCGTATCAAATCAAAGCGCCGAGACTCAAGGAACTTGCGAGCTTGAATCACTCCCTGCCTCAATGTTCCCTATTTCCCAGCACCTTGCAAGAGCTGCACTTCGTGCGGGAGGTAGCAATGAGCTCACATTTGCTCCAGCATCTCCCCCAATTACCCGAACTGAAGCGCCTGACCCTGCGAAGCGTATTCGTTGATGCTCTTCCATATGCAGCACAACCGATTCATCTTCCTGGTTTAATTGAATTCAAGTTGCATACAAACATCGAGCCTCTATTGTACCCTGGAGCTCCTTGCGCCAAGCCTATACACACGGCACCGACACTGCCGTGCATCTTTTCGCTTGTTTCCGTCGGCTCTTTCCGTCTGTCACTGCATGATTGGTATCTTTCATCATTGCTGTTTATGGAAAAGCTGATTCCCACGCGTGCGATTTTCGGGCATTTAGCTGGCCTGCGACTTGTGGCAGGTATATCTTGATGTCCAGAGCTTGGAGGGGCATGATTTAAGATTGGTTAGAAAGTTGTAAATCAGGGGAATTGAAAAATATATAAATCATGCTACTAAACTGAGTAGGCCTGGTGCAGCATGACATTCTTCAGAAAGCAGGTATATTAGGAAAGTGGTTGAACTGCAGACATAGGACATAGTGCAACAGCCTGAACACATAGCAACACAATTCTAGGCTAGTTGGAAAGCTGCAACTGAGAGAATTTGAACAATATATAATCTCCCCATTCAGTGAAGGGAAAAAAGCAGGTAACTGTGGTGCATCCCACTGGTTGATGACAGTATGTGTGCCTGTGAAGTCAACCTCATTGAGTGGAGGAGATTTATATATTGTTGAAACCATCTTAGTTGCAGCTTTGCAAAAAGACTGAAATCATGCTGCCAAGTGTTCAGGCTGTTGCACTATGCCTACCATAACTCAATTGTATACCTAATATACTTGCTTTCTGAATGAACATCATGCCACACCAGGCCTACTGGTTGTAGTACTATGTTTTATATATTGTTCAATTTTTCTTATTTGCAGCTTTCTAACAAATCTAAAATTACACCCTTCCAAACTCTGGGCACTGAGATAAACCTGCCACAAGTTGCAGGCCAGCTAAATGCTCAAAAAATTGCACTCATGTGGAAATTTGAGTCCTGGCCAATTTTTTTGCAAACAGAAATATATGCTGCTTGGGCACATAACACATGAAGGAACACCACATTTAATCTTGGCTAGCAGCAACTGATCATGCTCAAGATTGAAGACATTGTGTTCATTGTTCTGAATCTCATGAACTCCTTTCTCTTGCACCAGAAATTAAAGCCAGCATCTTGAAGTAGAGCCATGGCAGAGCAAGCAGTAGATTGTAAGATAATGCCTAGATACAGCCCAGAGCCTTGCCATTTCAAGGTTCTGCTTAGATGATTAGTCTTGCACCTGTATATCTACTGTCTGCTTTCATTTATGTTCTGCATTGTCAAACAACTTCAATTTATCACTAGTTTCCAACATTGATTTTTACTTCATATTTAAGTTAACTCTTGTGAGCACTAGCCATGGGAACGGATCAGGAACTCGAAATGAAGAGCAACTGAGGAGCAAAGAATCAAGACTAAGGTATATATATGTATGCCTAGATGAAGATCATCAAGAAGATCAGAAGTTATGCTGATATAGGCAAAGGACTACCTATTTTCTATCTAACAACTCTGCACTCTGAGCAGTCAACAATTCCATAATGAATGATAGCTAGCAAGTCAAAAATGCCTCGGTCAAACTGCCGTGCGCAGCATCGGCCTGCTTCCACTATGTATCTTTTTGTCGATCCGTAGTGTTCGTAGAACGACACATGCTTTCTTTTGGTCCATCGAGGATATCTTCCGCTTCCCCTTAGCCTTTGTAAACGTAGTTTATTACAACATTTGTAACACCTTTTCTTGATCAGCCAATTCAACCGAGTCTTTTCTTGTGAAGGCGCTGTTTACGATTTTACCGATCAACCCCTGCTTCCATGGCAATCATTTATTTGACAATGGAGTTTGCTTGGACTGTTGCCGTCCACCGATTGTATGCATGTCTCGGCGGTCACGATACCTACACAGTTTCACTATAACTATAATTGCCAACTGGTCAAAGCCACTAATATAGCACTCTTTCGTTTCCAAAAAAGAGACTACGGAGTGCCCAACACGCTTCACTGACCAAGAGCCTTTTGGAATAATATTGGACTCCATGGTGCAGTCGCCTTGTTGGCAGTTGGCGGTTTATTACTTTGGCGCTGCCTCGAAAAGCGACCCGATGGCAGACATAATCCACTTAAGTTGAGACGAGCTTAAGTAGAAAGCGGTTGAAGGTCTAGCCCCGTTTCTGAGCTCAGAAAATCAAAGTCACTGGCTTCAAGGGCACCCTTGTCCCTGTCTTCGTTGTGATAGGGTCATGAACTCAGAATTCTTAGCAAGTATCTGAGTAGACCATGAGGTGTTTTGACCCTATTTATATTTTTCAATGCTCTGTGGGTCTACTATGCCTCCATAAGACCGCCCATGCGTCCTTTCTTCATATGTGAATCCTTAGTTTGCCTCCGGGGCTCCGACACTGGCCTGTGATCCGACAGACCCTGTTCCGATCAGTGATGCGCCCAAACAAAACAATTGCCATACGGAGCGAAGGAAGATGGCTTGTCGTGGGCGCTGTTTCACGGCGATTCCGTTGATCTCTTTCCTTGAGCTCCAAGTGTCCTTCATGGGTAGGCTCTCCGCCATAAATTACGGCCGTCGCTGAACGGTGGATATCTCAACAGGTCTAAAACCTACGCACGATACCTACCCCAAGATGCTGATATTTATCGTGAGCTGCGGAAAATCATGCTCAATCCTGGTACCGCCTCTCAGCCGTCTGGTCGCATGCTGATGCTGCGTGTGACAAATAAACTCTACCCCTTGGTCGTCAAGTTGGCTGGCAATGCCGCCGGGCTGTCCAGTGATGGGAGTTCTCAGCTCTCTGTCTTTTACTTTCTCCTCCAGTGTTCTTCGTGGGTCTATCCCTCTATTTATTCCACTCCTTTTCGCTTCAATCATTAGCTGCTTGGGACTCCATTATGTCTGGGACTCGCTGGGTCCTCCTTGACGATACACACCCCAGCATCACTTACACAGGGCCTTGGTTCGAGAGAAATGACGGTTTTAACATGGGGAATTGGGGCGCGCCCTACGGTGGATCTCAGCACGGAATAAACGGGACGGGGAGTCTCTCGTTTCCCTTCACAGGTGCGCAACACCGCCCAGCATACGACTTCCATCTGATTAGGATGGCCCACCACCGCTATAAAGGAACCCGAGTGCGGGTTCTTGGAACTAGCGCTGTTCGAAATTCTTCAGGTGTCATCGACCCCACCTGGCGGTGCATCGTTGGCGTCAGCGAAATCGAACCCAGCCCACCTTGGACAGCTTCAATCAACAATTGGCCGCTATGCGACAGTCCAACATACACCCCTGGTCAATACACACTCACCCTCAACACGGTTTCGACGGAAAATACAAATTTATGGTTCGACCAAGTTCGGTATCTGCCACTGGCCAACATGAGCTCAAGCTTGACGGACGTCACAGTTATCGTTGAGCACAACGATCCCAGTATTCAGTATGCCTCTGGAAATTGGCAGATGCTAACGAACAGTGCGATGATGACGCTGCAAACCGGTGCTGTGATGACGGTCAAGTTCACTGGTATGCCGGTTAACTCTGCGCACAGCTTTGGGTTGCTGAAATATTCGTAGGCACGAAACTCAGCTGGGTCGGCTGGACACCAAGCGGCTATCCTACAGGAACCTCTGAAGCCAGTTACTCCGTCGACAGCGAGCCAGCGACCACATTCCAAATACGTGGTCTGCCTTCTGGCTCAGCTGCACTGTACAATCAACACCTCTTCGAAACCCCCCAGCTTCCACTTGGCGAACACACCCTCACCGTTACGCACCGCGGCCCATCAGCACCACTTACGCTCGACCACCTTCTCATCCAAAACGGCGACATCATTTATCCCGGCGGCGGGGGAGGTCAAAATTCAGGCACGAGTATTGACGGACCTGACGCAGCCAGCGCCGCAACTGGGACAGCTCAAAACCCCGACCCAACCTCTAGCCAGACTCAACCTTCAGCTGGCCCTCCGATTGGGGCGATCGTAGGCGGTGCTATCGGCGGAGCTGCCTTCGTCCTTTTCTGTGTTCTCGGGCTAATATGGTGCTTGCGGAGAAGGAAACGAGAGAAGATCACCAGAGTAAATCTCAATACACCAGGAGCTTCCACGGCCCTCCCCGCTCCATTTTCCCAGGTTACACCGTTCCAATACAGCAGCCTAGGCAATCAATCTACGTATTCGATGTCTGGGCTGAGCCAGGTGAATCTTGCCTCGGCGCATCCTAATCCTGCCGGGTGGGCACCGACGACGCCAGGAGAGTACCAGGATGTACCCTCCCCTTCTTTCAGCCCTCGGCAGGTGCACCGGGATCAGAAGATTCGGCCTAACCGATCACAGCACATCGAGTTGTCGCCATTTAATTCTTCCAACGCACTCAGTGATACCAGCTCGTCCTCTGGCCCACGGTCATCCCACGCCTCGAATGCACACCTCGTTCATCACAAAGACAGCGGCATTCGTCTCACATCGTCAAACACATTGCCAGAACCCGAGATCATTGATGTCCCCCCTTCGTATACACCATCATGACACCGACCCACCTAGTAGTAGTAGCACCCATTCCTGTCCCATGTTCGATCCCAGACACGGACACTTTTCTTTTCTCCTGCCGTCGCTCTCTTGTCTTACCACACTCGTTACTTACGAACGTATTTTATGCGCACACTGTAGTATTATTATATCCCATATAAGCATTCCATGGAGATCCCTTGTATATCGGCGATTGAAGGTGGAGATATTCATTCCCTTATTCCCTGCTATACTATGTACTGCAAGCTGAACACTCGCGATCGTGATGTGCGGGTCCAATGCCGAGACTTGTCTCTTTTGATCCATTCCATCCTCCCATCCTAGCCCATCCCCCTTGCCACTCTGACCTAGACTGAGGGAGCTATCAGGACATCAAAAATCCTTGACCTCGCGGGTCACCGGTGACTGGGCTCTACATAAGGCCGACCGACGTCGCCGACGGGCGTTGATTGGGTCCTGCAGGACCCCTCAGGCCGCAGGCCTCACGTCTTTCTTCTCACCCCAATCTCGCCTTTCTTCCTGAAGGCAGAAATCAG
>SDEE01001006.1:0-15046 GCA_004126415.1 Candolleomyces aberdarensis | reverse complement strand
CCGCGGTTCTTGTACGCTGATAACGATCCAGGAGTGTAGTGCCAACATTATTGAGTGACGCTTCACGATGTGGGTGAGGAGATGGTCGAAGTTCGAGCGCTTCACGATGCAAGGTGATCGCCTCCTCAAGGTCAGCCATTGTTCTTGTGCGCTGAGAACGATCCCGGAGTGCATTCCCAAGATTGTTGAGTGCCGCCGAGCGATCAGGATGAGGAGATGGCCGAAGTTCGAGCACTTCGCGATTGAGGGAAATGGTCTCTTCGAGGTCCACGAGAGAACCTGTACGCCTGGCGCGATGAAGGGTTACACGGCCTAACGATTGAATCAGCTCCGGTGCGTCCGGATACAATCCAAGCGTTTGACGACAGAGCTGGATGGCAGAGTCGAACTCCGCTAATTCGAAGAGATCTGAACCTCGGCTCAAATGAACCACTGAATGTTGACGAGCATACACAGCAGCTGGTTTGGGTGGATTGGGGTTCGCGGGCGACCTTAACCCGTGTTGCCGATGCACGAGTTCACATTGGAGGCAACGAAGGAAGAGCTGGACATGCTGACGTGGATGCGCAAAGAATCGATCCGATCGACTTTTGCTGGTAAGGAAGTCGCGGAGAGAGGTGTGGAAGAGGGTGACAGGTACATCGTCTGTCCCAGGAACCTGAATGATCGCTTGCAAGTGCACCAGGACATTGACTACTTCGTAGGTGCTGATTCCAAGGAGCTCGGCAATGCCCGACGTCGGGAGTGGTACCTCGAGAAGAGCGATGGTCGAGATGATATCCGGGAAATGGGGAAGCTGCTCAGAGCGTGCCAATGTCTGCGTATAGAGTCCGTCGAGGCCAGGGTTCATTTTGAGGGCTAGGGGAAGGCGATCCATGGGCGTCGCCAGGGAACCGCTTTCGAAGTTCGACTCCATAATAAATTTGAACACTGTCGATGCGAAAATGAACGATCCTCCGATATGCTGGACCAACTTGCGCCTGTTGTTAGGGTGAGGCCATTCCCCATGTTCTAAGATGTACGCCCGAATAACAGGGTTCCGCCTCGTTTCATTTTTGAATAGAACATCAAGGAAGGTGGCGATATCGTCGTCGGAGCAATGATCGACAAGGTTGTCCAAACGAACCCCTGGAACGTCCAAGTGCGATTGGATATGCTGCTCCACCCGGCTCGTGATAAAAACCCGAAGAGGAATGAAGGGATTATCATCGAAGAAAGTGAGCATGCCTTCGATGAGTTCTTGAACCTCGTCTTTGTTGTCGCATTCGTCCAACCCGTCTAGTACGATGAGGAATGGGCCTCTTGCTAACGCCGCGAGCGTTGTTGCTCCTTCTTCCGATGGTCCTCCCAAGCGAGCTGAGGTTATGATCCCAGTTCCCCCTTGAACGGCCGCTTTGAAAGGTGCATAAACCAAGGATTGCATCCGACTCTGTAAGGAAACGCCTGCCTCGTCTGGCCGGAGCAATGCCGGGTTGGCTTTCACAGCAACACGTACGAAGTGTTCCGTCTCGGGAATCACTGCTGCCATTTGGCTGGCTAGAGTTGTGGCGAGCCTCCAAATTTTGCTTCTATCACCCGCGTTCCTGAAGAAAAAGAAGCTTGCGACGGGCCTATCCTGCCGCCCGGACGTGACGCACACCTCCTGAGATATAGCAGATTTGCCACTCCCAACGTATCCGTGCATCCAGAGAATGTGGGGTTCGTCGGCGGCCGAGATATTGTCGGCTGTCCAGGTGGTAACTTTCCTGATTACCTCGACCCTCGTTCCACGTGTGCAGGCGGAATCTGGAGGTGATCGCTTGCGATCTCGGGTATGGGATGCGTCCTCTATGGGTTGAAGAAGCTCGTACAGACCTGGACTGTGATCAGCGCCGGTCCCACAGTCGATCAAACTGTGTGTTGAAACACTTACTCTTGTCTTCGGCCTTTACTTGGCCAGCGTGAAAGTGATAACCTCCTTCCACTTGATATGCATTCAGGGTCTCGACATGCGCATTCTGCGACCTTCCCAAGACGTTCATTGGACGTTCTACTTGGAACGGTCAATTGACTGAGGCAAGCAGCAATGCTGTACTGCTCACTCGACATGCTGATGGCAATCCGAGTCATCCAGCTATCCTCCGAGCAGTGACTTCCAGCAAGTTCGTTTGTCCTCAGGATGTCGAAAACTGGGTGGGAAGGTGGCCTGCGACGACGAACGGTGGTGAGATGGTGAGGCAAGGTGGCCACGTTCGCTCACGGCCGCCTCATGGCCAATCCATTGCTGTACGCTCCTGGGAATGTTTTGCCGCAAATGAAAAGTGAATAGACGCCCTGGTCCAGGTAGACAAGAAATAGATTAACTCACGGAGAAAAGCGAGAATGATCAGCACTGTAGACACCGCGGGGCGTAGGGTAAATCAAGGCTTCAATTGGAAGATCGCTGCGAGAAGTTCTGAAGTACCAGGTCGCGTTCACCAGTCCTTGAATGGATGCTCAGATACGTTTGAAGGAAACGGAACCCAAGTCAGAAAGCAAACCTTGCTGTGTCCAGATGTTCCAAGTAATCATTACTTTGGCATGCCTGGAAAGCATGAGATGTGCTTCAAGTCCATCAGCGTCGTCAGAGGACGCTTTTTGCAGCAGAGCCACCATCGTGCCTTGTGGCGATGCGAGCGCACGGTTCTACCAAAGCGAGAAGCTCCGCAAGATTCACGGCGTGAACAGCATTGCGTGTAGTGTAAGAAAACAGAGTCATTAAACTACACCGCTTGCATGATTTGAATAGGCTTGTATCTCTGTTCTCTCGAGCTGGAACCCGGGCTGTCTTCTGGACCTGGACGATTTTCTTGATTTTACTGCAGACAGAACACTTCTCTCGAGCCCGACAGCATGTACAATGCGATCTCTGAGCTGGATCGCTATCAAGAGTATCTCTTAGTGTTATTGAATCACAAAGAGAGCATTTTCCACTAGGAGGGAGCCTTGTATGGAGCCGTTGAGCTGGTTCAGCAGTCGGGATCGAGTTCCTTTAGCATACAGTGTCAATATGGAATTTGCATCAAGAAAAATCACACTGGCAGCATAGGTCCGATCTCTGAGAGCAGTTCAACTGCTCGCCGACGGTCTAGGACCGTCGCCTCTCGGAATCTGGGGCATGGTGCAACGGGGAGAAGTGCAAAGGCAGGCGCAACGCGACGGACATGTCGCTCACGTCGCTCACTGCCTCGCCGCACAATTCCTGTACTTTGGACATTTTTCGCTCTTTTCTTTTGAACATCCATGTATAATAGTACTACCTGAGTCTATATACCGCGTTTCAGATGAATCCGTATTGATTATATTAAGCTATGGCGCCAATATGTTACCAGAACCAGGGGGGGTATTATGATTTGTCCCTGTTTGGCTCTGCCAAAAGTTTGCCCCCAACCCCTTTACATAGATTGCTCGCTTCGCTCGCAATGACTTCTGTCTCTCGCTTTCTTGATAAAACGAGACAGAGGTCTGCGCCCTGCACAGGATGAAGAAGAGGATGCAGATATCGCGCAACGCCGTTCATCCGTGCCTGCCATCATGCTCCAGCTTGGAAGCACAATCAACATTTGACCTGTTTCACTTACCTCCCACCGGAATTGGTCTTCCCTTGGCAAATCCCCTATCGTAGACCACGCCCATGCCGTTGCCTGGCCCTTGGCCCCGGGCCAGTGTACTTGCCCGAATCTGGGTCGGGTATTCTAAGAACGAGCCACCCATCGTCTACACTCGCTTGAGCGGCTTCGACATGGCGTCCTTCCTGCTCTCCTTTTGTTGTCCATCTCCTCCAAGCCTGCTCCTAAGTCTGCGAGGTGAGAGGGAGGAATCATCGTGAACAGACCGGCGAATCAGTGGGCTGTTGATCCGCCAATCATTATATATGGCGGACCGGCCATTGGGCCGTCAGTTACAAGCCTGGTTCGTCCTTCCGTTCGTCCTGCTCTCATGTCGGTTTCAAGAATCCCATTCGCAGCCATGAGGCAGAAGGTGCGTGATTTCAAATGTTGCAATAAGGCCCATTCACTCAAGCCGATGACTTGGTGGTATAGCCTTTGGTATAGCCTTCAAACTTCCCTTTCAGAGCATCAACCGCTGGCGACGGCAGCCCTTCCACCTAAATCCCATAGGTATACTCCCTTCAGAACGCACCTCCCCATCTATTCGCAATATGAAACGCACGCTTGAGCGAGAAGATTTCGATGGAGCGAAATCAATCGTATCACTGTCAGCATCCAACAGGGAAGGATTGCCCTCGCCCTACGACTATGGACCCCTTTGTCCTTTCTTCTCCCTTTCTTACCATGGCTATCAATCGTCTAGGGTCCGTATCCTTCCCTCTCTCGTGTTAATTATGGTCGCTGTGTGGTAGCTAACGCTTACCCATCTTTGATATTCAGTGAAGCACAGTACGTCTCCTTTGTGTATTCGAGTCCCAATAAGAGGTGTGGCCAAATGCTCTTTCTCTACCAAAATCGCTGCTCCATCGATCCCATACCAACCGTTCCAATCATTCCGACAGACGATCCGACAAAGCAGAACGATCCATCACCACACTCTCAAGCAGCTGTCATACACTCAATTTCTCTGATACCACATCATCTCCGTCTACTACAGCTACGATATTCTCAACGGCACTGTGGTGTGCCCTACCTCCGTCGCGGCGCGCGTGGGCTAAGGGGGTTGTCGCTGTGCGATATCTTCAAAGGCGGAAGTATCCCGTTGGTGTGGACGGCTTCTCCTACACTGTAGCTTCCTCAGAGTCGTGCACGATTCCTCCTTCGGAACCGGTGTCTCCTTCTCCGCTGCTTCGCCTCCTCCTCTTCTTCCCCCACCTCCTCCTCCTCCACTTCTTCCCTCACTTCCGCCACCTCCTTTCTTTAATCTAAGCCAACAAACCCATCTGTGGACAACAACAC
Organism: Candolleomyces aberdarensis; assembly: GCA_004126415.1. NCBI lineage: Eukaryota > Fungi > Basidiomycota > Agaricomycetes > Agaricales > Psathyrellaceae > Candolleomyces > Candolleomyces aberdarensis. The sequence continues at coordinate 10,118 of SDEE01001006.1, read as the reverse complement.
CGATGCTCACCTCATTGTACCGCCACTCTGCTCCCAACCTCAGTCCGTGTCGTTGGATGCTGCAGTGCAAGAAAAGGGAAAGTCTCAAGATTGCGACACGTCTCGTGCTTCGGCATTCACCAACCACCCTCTGCCTATCAACGCCGGGAAACCGGCAATCGCGTTTCAAAAACTCCTCATTGGAACGAGTCGAACACGCCTACATTGCGCATATCAGTTTGCTTGCGACTTATCAAGTCGGAGTCGCAGCCGGCTCTCAACGTCAAACAGGTTGGAGTCGAAGGACCGGTAAATGTATTAGAAGAAGAATTGGGCCTCGAACTTGATTACGCTAATGCATTCCCTTTGCCTCCCTCTATTCCACCTTTTATTACACCTGGGAATTCGGGGGAGCGGTGTCAGGTGGTTAAGCCTCTGGCTGGAGCTGCTTCCTCCCCTTCCACCACTATGATCTCCACCCCACTCGCAGCTTTCGACGACGACGACACAGAAACCGAACTAGCCCTCGCGGCTCAACCTCTCCCACTTGCTCAATTTCTCACAGACGTCCAGTCTGGCCTTCAACCTGAACAGTGCCCTCACCCTCCTCAAACCAAAGAAGCATTTGACCTCATCTTCGACCCAACCTCAAACCGATACATCTTCCCAACCTGTCTCCCAACCCGTCTTGCACCTGCAGTACCACTTGTTACGCACATATGAGAGTCGGAAGGCCAAGGAAGCACTCAAGGAGGTGAGGGCGAAGGTCAGGGGCGAAGCCGGGGCATTCGAGAAACGTTGGAGGGGGAAGGGTTGGAGGAGAGGGATGGAGAAAGACAAGAAGAGAGATGCAGGGGAGACAAAAGCTCGAAGATGCGCTTTCCAGTAGGGGTTTAACAAATTCCTTCAGCCTTCACCACCTGGACGGCCTGCACCCGCGCCGAAACACGCTGCTCTCATTCACTCAGAGGATGAAGGCGAGCGTATTCTGGAAATCCAAGACCCGATTTTGCCTACCCGCTTCCTCCTCATCCTCCAACCCCGCTCCTCCGAAAATGCGTTGGAAGGAGTGGACGTGAAGCTCAAGTTGTGGGAAGGGTGGAAGTGGGATGTCGAGGTAGAATGGGGGTTGGAGTTTTGGAAGCCCAACTTGAATGCCAACAGCGAGGCGGAGGGGGAGGCGGCGACACCGATCCACCTCCCGCACCTGAAGCGACTCAGAATCACGATAGTGGATGCGGTGCCTCTCCGACCGATTTTTGAGCAGGTGAAGGCACATTTGTTGGAGGAGGTCGGTATCGCTGTCACTGCGTCGTCGTCTCCAAGTTCTAGCGGGAGAAATCCTTCAACTCGACAAACTCAAAAGGTTGTACAGAGGTGCTTTGGCCAACCGTTGCCGACTTGGCTCCTTCACCCTTAGGGCCATTCAGCTGAGCGGACCCTGCTGTTCCAAATGTGCAATGCCTAGTCGAACAGCTTGCAGACGTCGATGGAGGCAGGAATATTTATTACTTGATCCTAGATTTCGGAACCGAGATTTATGGGCGTGTCCAGTTTTGACATCAGAAGGCAAGAGATCGGGATAAAGAGAGTGCATTACTAGAACAATGAAGAGATATACGACATGGTATAATGAGATCAGAATGAGAAATAAATCAATTCAATCGAATTGCTGACGGAGTCTGGAGTTTCATCTCAAGAGCATCAAGCAGTCAGTCCTCGTTCCATCTTAGAGACAACGTGAATATGGGCATGAAACGAAATGCATGTTCACTCACCAGTGCGTTAAATAAATAGTCTTGTTCCAAAGTGGCCTGGTTCGAGCAGTCAGTCCCTGGAAGTGTACCATTAAGCCATAGATGTGACGGTTGAGAATTGACGCGCTTCTGCATTTAGCCTCGCAATATAGGCGAGATCTTCTGCTTGTCGTGTCGCATCAAACCGTTTCTGGAGAAGAAAAGCTAAACGGTCCAAGGTTTCGAGTCGGTACTTGTGCCCAACAGGATAGTGGGACGTAAATAGCTCCTCGCAGTGAAGAATCGCCTCTTGAAGGCAGGGGTGTGTGTGGATGGCCTTGCACATATTGTGGAGCGATATGGTGAGGTTTCTGAGCGACAATGCGCGATCTGGATGAGGAGATGGTCGAAGTTCAAGTGCTTCACGATGCAAGGAGATCGCCTCCTCGAGGTCAGTCACTGTTCCTGTATGCTGATAACGATTCAGGAGTGCGTTTCCAAGATCCCTAAGTGATGACCAGCGATCTGGATGAGGAAATGGTGAAAGTTCGAGTGCTTCACGATATAGGGAGATCGCCTCCTCAAAGTCAACCGCGTTTCTTGTGCGCTGATAACACTCCAGGAGTGCATGGCCAATACTGTGTAGTAAATTCCAGCGATTTGGATGATGAGATGGTTGAACCTTGAGCGCTTCACGATACAGGGAGATCGCCTCCTTGAGGTCAGCCACGGTGCCTGTATGCTTATAACGATCCCGGAGTGCGAGGCCAAGATTGTTGAGCGACACTGAGCGATCTGGATGAGGAAATGGTAGAAGCTCGAGTGGTTCACGATTGAGCGAAATGGCCTCCTCGATGTCCACGAGAGAACCTGTACGCCTGGCGCGATGAAGGGTTACACGGCCTAGCGATTGAATGAGCTCCGGTGCGTCCGGATACAATCCAAGCGCCTCACGACACAGCTGGATGGCAGAGTCAAACTCCGCTAATCCGAAGAGATGCGAACTTCGGTTCAAATGAGCTGCTGAGTTTTGGAGGGCATATACAGCAGCTGGTTTGCGTTGACTGCGGTTCGTGAACGACTCTACCTCGTGTTGGCGATGTACGAGTTCACATTGGAGGCAACGGAAGAAGAGTCGGACATGCTGACGTGGATGTGCAAAGAAGCGGCCTGATCGACTTTGGGAAGTAAGAAAGTCGCGGAGGGAGGTGTGGAAGAGTGTGACCGGTATATCGTCTGTCCCGGGAACCCGAATGATCGCTTGCAAGTTCACCAGGACGTTGACTACTTCGTAGGTGCTGATGCCAAGGAGTCCTGCAATGCCCGACGTCGGGAGTGGCACCTCGAGAAGAGCGATGGTCGATATGATGTCCGGGAAATGGGGAAGATGTTCGGAGCGTGCCAATATCTGCGTATAGAGTCTGTCGAGGCCGGGGTTCATTTTGAGGGCTAGGGGAAGGCGATCCATGGGTGTCGTTGGGGAACCCCACTCGATGGTCGACCCCATGATAAATTTGAACACTGTTGATGCGAAAATGAACGATCCTCCAATGTGCTGGACCAACTTGCGCCTGTCTTTCGGGGGAGGCCATTCTCCGTGTTCCAAAACGTATGCCTGAATGACAGGATTCCGCCTCGTTTCGGCCTTGAATAGAACATCAAGGAAAGTGGCGATGTCGTCGTCGGAACAATGATCAACAAGGTTGTCCAAACGAACCCCGGGAACGTTCAAGCGTGATTGGATGTGCTGTTCCACCCTGCTCGTAATAAAAACCCGAAGAGGAATGAAGGGATTGTCGTTGAAAAAGGCGAGCATGCCGTCAATGAGGTCTTGAACTTCATCTTTGTCGTCGCATTCGTCCAACCCATCTAGTACGATAAGGAATGGGCCTCTTGCTAACGACGCGATCACTTTTGGTCCTTGAACAGCGTCTTCCGATGGTCCGACCAAGCGTCCCGAAGTTCTGACCTCAGTTCCCCGTAGAAGCGCTGCTTTGAAAGGAGCATAAACTAAGCATCGCATCCGACGCTGTAGAGAGACGCCTGCCCCCTCTGGCTGCAGCAAGGCCGGCTTGGCCTTCACAGCGGCACGGACGAAGGGTTCTGTCTCGGGAATCACCTCCGCCATTTGGCTAGCAAGAGTTGTAGCCAGCCTCCAAATCTTGCTTCTATCACCCGCATTCCTGAAGAAAAAGAAGCTTGCGACAGGCCTATCCTGCCGTTCGGACGTGTCGCACACCTCCTGAGAGACGGCGGACTTGCCACTCCCAACATATCCGTGCATCCAGAGAATGTGAGGTTCGTCGGCGGCTGAGATATTGTCGGCCGTCCAGGTGGTAACTTTCTTGACTACCTCGACCCTCGTTCCTCGCGTACAGGCGGAATCTGGAGGTGATCGTTTCCGATCTCGGGTATGGGACGCATCCTCTATGGGTTGAAGGAGTTCGTACAGACCTGCAATGTGATCAGCCTCGGATCGCACAGTCAATAAAGCTGTGTAAGAGTTGAAACACTCACTCTTGTCTTCGGCCCTGACTTGGTTAGTGTGCAAATGATAACCTCCATCGACCTGGTATGCGTGGAAGCGCTCAACATGCGCATTCTGCGAACTCCCCAAGACGTTCATCGGACAATCTAGTTGGTACGGTCAGTGGATTGAGGCATGCAGCGATCATGATGTACTGCTCACTCACTTCCTACGTTGGCGGCGAGTGGGCGGCTATCCTCCTAGCAGGGGCTTCCAGCAAGTTTGTTTGTCCTTTCTAACTCAGAATGTCGAAAACCGGGTGGAAATGTGGCCTGCGACGACGAACGGTGGGGGGATGGTGAAGGGAAAGAGATCACTTGGCCACGTTCACTCACAGCCGCCTCATGGTCGATACATTCTCCTGGGAATATTTTCCCGCAAATGAAAAGTGAACTTACGCCCTTGTTCAGGTAGATAAGCGATGGGGTTCCTCACCAAGGAGTATGGCGGTGAATCAGCGCTGTAAATGCTGAGGGGCGTAGAGAATAATCTACGACTACCCTTGGATGAAGGCTGCGTTTGACGCTCGAAACTGGATTGCTGATTGAGCTGGGATTATCGTTGCGAAATGGAAGATCTGTGCGAGCGGCTTCAGTAGCCTAGGTATAGGGAGAAAGAACAAAGAAAAGACCTCCTGGAGGATAGAAAACCGGAGACCAAGTGTGGCCAATGCGCACTCGATAATGGTCGTGGTTGGAGAAGGAACCTGCTGGGTTATCACGCTGGCTATGAGGTTGGACCGGACCGCGGGTCGTCGGTGCAAAGCATCCTTGCTCGTCCCTCCGTTCGTCCTGCTCCCGTGTCGGCTTCGAGAATGCCATTTGGGTGGCGAAGGTGCGTTATTTAAAGTGTTGAAAATAAGGCACCGTTCACTCTAGCCAGTGACTCGCTGGAATGGCCCTGAGATTTGCTTCTCGGGCCATCCTCACTCACTGGCAACCCGCAAACAACTACATCAGCCAGAAGGCCTCCATTCGGTACACCCTCCTACGGCACCAGGACTCACTGGCAGGAGCTCGCCTGGCTTTCTGAGCCAGATATATTTGTCGCTGTGCGGCAGCTAACGCTTATCCATCTTTGATATCCAGTGAAGCACAGTAAGTCTCCTTTGTGTATTCGAGTCATTCCGTCTCAATAAGATGCGTAGCTAACTGCTTTTTCTTTACCAGAGCTCGTTAATCCAATCGCCCAACAAAGCAGAGTAACCCATCGCCACAATGCTGAGCTTTATAAACGCCCGGACACCCCCAGTCCTCTCCTTCCCTTCCTAAATCCCATTCGCATCTACATTATCATCATATCCTTTCGGATCGACTGTTTCGACGATTCTTGGACTCTCAAGCGGCTACCATACACTTGATTTCTTCCATAACACAACGCCTCTGTCTACTACAACTACGATGTTCTCAACGGCACTGCGGTGTGCCCTACCCTCCGTCGCGGTCGTGTGGATTACCGGGGTTGTCGTTATGCGATACCTTTAAAGGCGGTAATATTTCATTGGTGTGAATGGCTCTTCCTTCGCTGTTGCTTCCTCTGAGTCGTGCAAGATTCCTCCTTCAGAGCCAGCATCTCCTTCTCCACCATGCCCCGTCTCCTTCTCCTCTCCCCCAACCCGTCCTCCTTCCCTTCTCCCCTCACTTCCATCACCTCCTTACTCGAAGCGAAGGCAGCAAACCCGTCAATGGACGTCAACACCGATACTCACCCCACTGTATCACCACCCTGCTCCCAAACCCAGTCGGCGTCGTTAGATGCTGCAGTGCAACAATAGGTTGAAGATTGCGACCCACATCTTGCGTTGGCGTTCACCGATGCCAACCACCCTACGCCTTTCAACCCACAAAATCCAGCAATCGCTTTTCGAAAGTTGCTCGAATGGGACGAGTCAAACACGCCTACACCGCACGGATAGGTTTTTTTTGCCTCTTTTCGAGCCGCCGTCGCAGGCGGCTCTCAACGTCGAACAGAAACAGGCTGAAGTCGAAGGTCCGATTATTGGGAATGGAGAAAGAATCAGGCCTTGAATTCGATGTCAGTAATTCATTCTCTTCGCCTCCCCCAAGCCCGCCTTTGATTTTACTTGGGAATCCCGGGGAGCTGCGTCTTGTGGTTAGCCTTTTGGCCGGACTTTCTTCATCCTTCCCTTCTCAACCACCGTCCCACCCGCTCAACCCCTCACAGACCCCTTGTCTAGCCTTAAACTTGAACAAAAACGCCCTCGTCTTCCTCAAGCCAAAGAAACGTTTGACCTCATCTTCGATCTGACCTTAAACCGATACATCCTCCCACCTGGCGTCTCCCGACACGTCTCGCACTTGCGGTACCACCTATCACGCGCATACGAGCACAGGAAGGCCGAGGAATCACTCAAGGAGGCGAAGGGAAGGTCTGGGCGAGGTCAGGGCATTCGAGGGACAGTGGAAGAGGAAAGGTCGGAGGAGAGGGCGAGAGAAGGACAAGGAGAGAGATGCAGGGGAGACGAAGGCTCGGATATGCGCTTTGCGGGACGGTATCCATAAGTTTCTTCAATCTTCACCACCTGGGCGACTTGCATCTGCGCCAGAGCCTTCTACTGTCATTCACTCGGAAGATTAAGACGAGAGTATTCTGAAAATTCAAGACCCGATTTCGCCCAGCCGCTTCCTGTCCGTCCTACAATCCCGCGCTCCCGAAAACGCGCTAGAAGAAGTAGACGTGAAGCTCAAGTTATGGGAAGGGAGTAGGACGTCGAGGTAGAATGGGGGTTGGAGCTTTGGAAGCCTAGCTCAAATGCCAACAGCAAGGCGGAGGGGGAGGCAGCGACACCGATCCACCTCCCGCGCCTGAAACGACTCGGAATCACGACAGTGGATACGGTGCTTCTTCGACCGATTTTCGAGCGGATGAAGGCACCTTTGTTGGAGAAGGTTTGTATCGGCGTCACTGCATTGTCATCTTCAAGTTCTGGCGGGAGGAATCCTTCGACTCGACAGACTCAAAAGGCCGTACAGAGGTGCTTGGAAGGTGACCCTTGGACAGGTCTCGATCGGGCTGACAGTGGGACCGTGACGTCAGTGCGTGTGGAGCTTCGAGTACCTCATGTCCAATTCGATGAGGAGAAGTGGGTGGAGGAGTTGAAGAGGGTGGGGTGTCTGGGGAGAGTTGTAAGCTACTGAGCTGGGTAGTACGGACATGGTTCAACTCTTTTTCTCGAGTTATTTCTGTTTCTTATCATTGTATTTTGTTTTTTTGTCTGTTTGATTTTGGGTGTATCATGTTCTATCTTGCCTGTGCTTAATGAAATTCCATAGCTCGCTGCATTTCGGTTGAATGCCAACTCTAACAAAGATCAGTTGCGAAAGGGGGAGTTGGGTGAGACAGCATTTCGCCTGCCTTTGCCGGTGCACCCACCCCACCCTTGAACTTCTCCTCACCAAGTCCTCGAGATGGATTTAGACTTGGATATCACAGCGGATAGTACAAGCAAGGGAAATCGGTCACTAGCTGCCATTCACGAATCAGCAATCAGAAGGGACCTGAATTGACTCATTTAGTTTGCTGTACCGAAATCCAGGAGAGCGGAAAAACAATGAAATGGGAACTGCCAGGTTGGTCGTTCAGACAAGATTTAGCTTACTGTTGTCAAACTTGTTTCCTGCACTCTTGAGGCCGCTCAGCTGAGCGGAAGCTGCTTTCCAAACGTACAATGCCTTGTAGATCTCGACGAAAGCGGGAATATTCTTTGCTTGATCTTAGATTTTAGAACCGACGTTCTTGGGGTTGTCCAGTTTCAATGTCAAAAGACAGGAGTTCGGGGGAAAATGCATGCAGTACTAGTAGTACAACAACGAAGAGATATACGACATGATAAAATGAGATCAGAATGAGAAATAACTCTTTTGAATTGCTGACGGGGTCCGGAGTTTCATTCCAAAAGCTTCGAGCAGTCAGACCTGGTTCCATCCTACAGACAACATTAATATAGGGGCAAAACGAAATGCATGTTCACTCACCAGTGCGTTAAATAGTCTCCTCGTTTCAAAATAACCCGATTCGAACAACCAGTCCCTGGAACTGTACGATTAAGCCATAGATGTGACAGTTGATTATTGACGCGCTTCTGCCTTCAGCCTCGCAATATAGGCGAGATCTTCTGCTTGTCTCGTCGCATCGAACCGTATCTGGAGAAGAGGAGCTAAAAGTTTCAGGGTTCCGAGTCGGTACTTGTGCCCAACAGGATAGTAGGACGTAAGAAGCTCCTCGCAGTGAAAAATTGCCTCTTGAAGGTGGGGAGGTGTGTGTATGGCTTTGCACATATCATGGAGTGAAACGGCGAGGTTTCTGAGCGACGTTGCGCGAGCTGCATGAGGAGATGGTCGAAGTTCGAGTGCTTCACGATGCAGGGAGATCGCCTCCTCGAGGTCAGCCACGGTTCTTGTGCGCTGATAACGATCCCGGAGTGCATTGCCAAGGCAGTTGAGTGATGTCGAGCGTTCGGGATGGAGAGGTGGTCGAAGTTCGAGCGCTTCACGATGCAGGGAGATCGCCTCCTCGAGGTCCGCCACAGTTCTTGTACGCTGATAACGATACCGGAGTGCACTACCAAGTCTGTTGAGTGACACCGAGCGATCTGGGTGATGGGATGGTTGAAGTTCGAGTGCTTCACGTTGCAGGGAGATTGCCTCCTCGAGGTCAGCCGCGGTTCTTGTACGCTGATAACGATCCAGGAGTGTATTGCCAATATTATTGAGGGACACTGAGCGATGTGGATGAGGAGATGGTCGAAGTTCGAGCGCTTCACGATGCAGGGCAATTGCCTTCTCAAGATCAGCTGCAGTTCCTGTGTGTCTATAATAATCCGAGAGTGAATTGCCAAGATTGTTGAGTGACGTAGAGCGATCTTGATGAGGAAATGGTCGAAGTTCGAGTGCTTCGCGATTGAGGGAAATGGTCTCCTCGAGATCCACGAGAGAACCTGTATGCCTGGCGCGATGGGAGGTTACACGACCTAGCGCTTGAATCAGCTCCGGTGCGTCCGGATACAATCCAAGCGTTTCACGACACAGCTGGATGGCAGAGTCGAACTCCGCTAATTCGAACAGATCTGAACCTCGGTTCAAATGAGCCACTGAGCTTTGGAGGGCATATACGGCAGCTGGTGTGCGTTGAATGCGGTTTGTGAGCGACTCTACCTCGTGTTGACGATGCTCGAATTCACATTGGAGGCAACGAAGGAAGAGCCGGACATGCTGGCGTGGATGTGCAACGAATCGGCCGGATCGACTTTGAGTGGTAAGAAAGTCGCGGAGGGAGGTGTGGAAGAGTGTGACCGGTATATCGTCTGTCCCGGGAACCTGAATGATCGCTTGCAAGTTCACCAGGACGTTGACCACTTCGTAGGTGCTGATGCCGAGGAGCCCTGCAATGCCCGACGTCGGGAGTGGTACGTCGAGAAGAGCGATAGTCGAGATGATATCCGGGAAATGGGGAAGATGTTGGGAGCGTTCCAATGTCTGTGTGTAGAGTCCGTCGAGGCCGGGGTTCATTTTGAGGGTCAGGGGAAGCCTATCCATGGGCGTCGCTGAGGAACCACCTTCGACGGTTGACCCCATGATGAATTTGAACACGGTCGATGCGAAAATGAACGATCCTCCGATATGCTGAACCAACTTATGTTTGTCGTTTGGGAGAGGCCATTCCCCGTGCTCCGAGATGTATGCCCGAATAACAGGATTCCGCCTTGTTTCAGTCTTGAATAAAACGTCAAGGAAGGTGGTGATGTCGGCGTCGGAGCAATGATCGACAAGGTTGTCCAAATGAACCCCGGGAACATCCAAGTGTGATTGGATGTACTGCTCCACCCTGCTCGTGATGAAAACCCGAAGTGGAATCAA
>SDEE01001005.1:0-15056 GCA_004126415.1 Candolleomyces aberdarensis | reverse complement strand
GCACCTTCGATTCGACGGTGACCTGCCGCAGAGGCGTCAGGATGAGTGCCTCCATCTGGACACGAAGGTTTTTCTTGAATAAGAGGGGTTTATCCCGTATGGCCTGCGCCATAGGACTCTTGAGTGCTGGTAGGTGCTCTGCGAGTTGATACGCCAGGGTGGAGATGAAAGCCGACTTCTTTCGACGATCCGGAGATGCTGTAGCCGAAAAGAAGAATGTCACAGCGAGGACGCCTTCCCGCTTGCACGTATCTGCCACCGACCCCATAATAGCGGATTTTCCAGTGCCCGCAGGACCTGTGACCCATTTTATCTTCACCATCGTCTGTGCTGGATCTGCGAGAGGACCACCGTGGACGATCCAGCCGTAAATCTCGTCTTGAACTGCGACTCGAGTTTCTGGATGGCACTTTGGTGCGTCGCAGCGTTCGTAAGAGTCGTACAAGGCGCCTGCTGCGATCCGAGACGCTAGGTCTGGGATTGGACCTGGTAAATTGAGCAGGAGTGTGGCGTATTAGCGAGTTCAGAGCACTCACCGTTGAGAGGATCACCAGGGGGAGGTGCTGCGTTAATCACATTGAGGTCCTTGAAAGAGAAATCATGAGCTCCGCTGAGAAAGCTGGTCATTGTCGACGACAGGGAAGGCAACGTTGAGGGAACGTCTTCCGTGCAAGCTGCTGTCTTTTATTCCCAGAGTAGGCGCTCAAAAGGCTGTGCCTGCTATAGGAGTTGGGAGTGCACGGCGTGGTTTCTGACTCTGAAAGTCATTCGCCTGTGATTCGAGCTGATACCTTCTAGGTTTTTATGTTTTGCGGCCTACGGAATGTTTAAGGATCGCGTTGAGAAACTGAAAGCCAGTAGAAAAGATAATGAGAAGGCCGTATACTAGCAGCCCTAACCTCTTGATTGGCCAACCCGCCATCAATCAATGGTGCATATGGGAATCAAATCCCGGCGCGGCGGTTTCGTCTCATTTCTCTTGTTCATCGACGTTCTTTGCTGGCAATCGAAAGGTCAGTATTTCGTTCCAAATTTTGCATTTTATGTCGCTGAGACGGAGGGATAGCTTTCTTTGCAGAAGCCAGGAGCGAGAGAAACAACGACAACGACGCCCCGAAGTTGTGTCCAGCTCACAATTTCGATTCTCCTTTGGCGACTCTCGAAGGCAACAGGTCAGATTAACACGACTTCCTGTTTTTGAAGCTCTCAAGACGGTCAAGTCGCCTGGTGAGCACATTCTCTCACCTGCCTACGTTCTCTAATTTGACAGCGGCCAGAAGTTCTCTGCCGTTGACGGTCAATGTCGCCAGCCCAAGCAATCCACCGGCGCAAGTCCAGCCAGGATGACACCGAAATTTCTGTCGCGATAACCCCTCCCGCCGACTCCGTCCCCGCATTCTCAGATATCGTGGTCAACGGAAACGGTGGTTCGCCCACAGCGACTATCGGAGCACCTCCAGCGCCACGAAAACGAATTTCGCTTGGCCCGCCGCCCATACGTCCACTCGGGCACTCCCGAAGCACTTCGAGCGCTGGAGACGCGCTGTTGAGTCCGTCTTCCGCTAGCCCGATGCGTACGACATTTGGGTTTCCTCAGGCTAACGGAAACGGCGGAACACCCCCACCGTTGAACTCGCCTTTCCGTTCCACTTTCCCAGCGACGAATGGGCACGGGCACGGTCATCATCATCATGGGCAGGCGAGAACGAGGACTATGTCATCTCACTACCCATCCCTGCCCTCCCCACTCTCACTCCCGAATTTCGGTGAAGGCTCGCCGTACCCCACCTCCGCTCTGCCTTCATCGACAACCTTACCCAGCATGAACTCCCGTCCTCCCGAACTGGAGCCTCCCTCTCCCTTACTCCCACCCGCACTCCCCAATGGTTCGGCTGCTGCTGCAGCACAACATAAACGACGACACTCCCGAATGCACTCTCGCAACCTCTCGGTATTCTTCCCGCGCCCAGGCTCGCTCCCGTCCACAGCCATATCCGAAGACTCTGATCACGACGGCGGGCAAGAGATCGAAATCCCTGAATCGAGCATCCCGGAGGCAGGGTCGAGCGTGCATATTCAGGGTACTCGTCCGCCTCTCACCCCACTCGGACAGGGGTTCAAATTTGGTGGGCGACCGCCTCCTTCATTGTCTTCAGAGGACAGCCAGGGCTCTAGTCCAACCACGAACGGGTCAGCACCAGGAGGGGGTCCGGCGTTTTCGAAACCGGCAAGAAGAGGACACCATCACAAGCACTCTTTATCGCACAACTTCTTTTCCTTCTTGGACCCCGGGAGCATGTCTGCACCTCATAGTGCCAGAAAAGATTTCTCGGACAGGGAGGATGATGATAATGCATCGCTGCACACGCAACCTACACCTATACCCGTCTCGCCGTGGGCACCGATCTCCGCTTTCCCTGAAACAGCGAAACCTACTTCCGTTGCTTCAGGTTTCACTACCTCTCACAATCATAGCCATGCTCACGGTCAAAACGGGTCCGCCGCGGGAGCACCGGGGAAGCAAACGGAATACAGCGACGGCATCCCATTCAAAACGGCGTGTATAGGCGTAGCGCAGTTCCTTCTAGGAGCGTGGTTATGGGTATCTGGACAGCAGATTGGGTCGCTTTCGTGTACGGGTCTCGGATATTGGGTCGTGTTTGATGCGTTTGGGATTGCGGTGGGGCGGGTTGTACCTGCTTGGCTTGCCAGTGCTCCTAAATCCTCTTCCACTGCTTCCCTGTCAGCTGAAAAGGAATTGGGGAGGAAGAAGATTAGGACGCCGTATGGGAACGGGAGGATGGAGACGGTTTTGTTGTTCGCGCAGGCAGTGTATTTGACGTTCTCGAGTGTGTATGTGTGTAAAGAGACGGTGGAGCATTTGTTGCTTAGTGCGGGAGGACAGGAGGGGCATCATCACCATGCGGGGGACGAACATCCGAGGGATGGGTGCGTTTCCTATTTATACTTTGGGGTGCAGGCCGCTCCCATGCGGCACGGCAAACGAGTCTTTACTTTGTCCCCCTTTTCTCATACAAAGCCCAAGTAGATGTGTTCAATAGGTTTCGGAGTGGCCAACAGGTAGCCCAAGCCCGCTACCAACCCTAATAAATAAGCAGTGCCTCGCTTTGGCGTTATTTTTTCAGCTTGGAGGCCTACAAAGGCTCAACCCAGTTGAGATGTAGATGTTCGACTCTCTGTGCGCTCGCTGACGTCCACCTTCAGCATGCTCACGCTTGTGCCAGCCGGAGTCACTCGCTGGCGACCCAGTCATCAAACAGTTGAAAAGGTCTGAGAAACAGGGAAAAATAAATTCAAATGAATTCTCTTATCAGCTTCATGCTCAGCATGTATCTCAAAGATTGCAAAGAATTCACACCCTCCACTTCCACCTTCGATCATAACGGCAGATCGCAGGTCTCAAACCCATTCTCTCTGAGTGGCCCAACGTCTCAAGGAGAGGGAGAGGCACAGAAAACCACCACTCACCTCAAAAATCCAGTCCAAGACCACGGTGCACCGGTTGCCATGGGTGATCCCTTGGATCTATTGTCTTCGACTCAATTGAAAATCCTTGTGGGTGCGACAATCCTGGTACCCAATGAGCCTCAGGAGAGTACTGCCCAGTGCCCATGTTAAACACCAACCAGCAGCAGGGCTCACAGGCAAGATCTACAAAGGTGTCAAGACCATACTGTGGAAGGTCGTCCAAGTATCAATTTTGGTTCCTCCATTGAAATTCTGCTGCTGTTAGCACATTGAAATTGAGATAGGCACACAGAGTTCTTATTGTACAAACAAACAGTGGACCCCGGACAAAACTCTCGATTAATACCACTCTAGCAAGTTCATTCAAGACATTGACATTCTCAAATTTGCCATCACAAGGGCAATGAGGAAGCAGAATGGCAAAGGAGGTGGAAAGCAAAGAGAAGAAAAGAACAAGCAAACCATTAAGATCGCATGTTGAGAGGGACTGCGAGATCAACGCCAAATCAACAGGTTGATGACGTCAGATGTATAGCTCCCAAAACAAAAGGCAGGGGACAGGATCGAACTCAGAGCCGTCAGGCTATAGGGATCTGGTATTGATCTGGTAACTCTGGAACTAAACGAGATGGGTCCAGACTCCTTCCAAAAGGATATGGGTTGATGGGTTTCACAGCCACCGCCCACCAAAACGTCGGTGTAAAGAAACGAGCTTTCCTTACGTAAAGACTCGTAACGTTCCACCGTTCCTCCTCCAACCACGACCATCGTCGAGTGCGCATGGGCCACAGTTGGTCTTTGGCTTTCTATTCCCAGAAGGTCTGTTTACTCTCCGTTATATCCACACCAATGAAGCCACTCTCACATAAGCCTTCACTACCACTTTGCAACTATCATGTTTCTAATGAGCCCGTCGACGGCTTGAGCTCCACCAGCTCACAGTCAACCACAACCTAAATTCCGGAAGATAAAATTATACCAGACAACGACGAATACTAAGGCACTTTACTGATCCCCACCAGAGTGGAAGGATCAGGATCCTAGAGGATTGATAGCCATGTAAAGAACAGGAGAAGATAGGACAAAGGGGTCAATAGTTGTAGGGCAAGGGTAATCCTTACCTTGTTGGCGGTGGTGTCGGCGTGTTATCCGCTGAGATTTACTCCTTTTGCTCTGCCACTCGAGACCGACACAAGAGCACGAACTAGGCTTGCAACTGACGGCCCGATGCCCAGTCCGCGCCATCATGATCGGTGCATTAACAGCAATTGGCCGGTTTACGTTGGGTCCGTTCATAATGATGCCTTCCTCTAACCTCGCAGATTCAAAAGCAGGCTTTGAGGAGATGGCCGTCAGAAGGAAGCACAAGGAGAAGTTCGTATCAAAACCGCTCAAGGGTGCGTCAATGATGGGCGGCTCGTTGATGGAATACCCGACTCAGGCTCAGGCAGATACACTGGCCAGGGAACACCATAGGCGTTGTCTTTGATAGAGGATGTGCCAAGGGAAAACGTTCCCGGTGGAAGGCAAGCGAAACATGTCAAATGTTGATCGTTTCGGAAAGGTTTTCATGGCAAGCACGGGTAAACGGCGCCGCCCGATATTTGCATTCTCTCATTCATCCCATGCAGGTCAGAGCAGTTACTTTATCAAGAAAAGGAGGAACCGGAATTCTATATTATTCCCTACGCCCCGCTGTGTTTACAGTGCCTATCATTCTCGCTTTTCTGTACTCGATCCCTTGTCTACCTGGACCTCGACGTCTGTTCACTTTTCATTTTCGGGAAAACATTCCCAGAAGAGTACAGCAATGTATCGCCCGTGATGCAGCTGTGAGTGAACGTCGTCACCTTGCCTCCTTTCCCTCACCATCCCATCGCTGTTGGTCCCAGGCCACATTCCTACCTGGTTTTCATAATCTTCAGGTAGACAGGACGAACTTGCTGGAAGCCGCTGTTTGGAGGATATAGCTCGGTTGCCGCCAACATGTCCAGTGAGCAGATGCGAATGCGAATGTGGAAAGGGGGTAGGGAATGGGGGTATCTGGGCGTACATAAAGCGCAGCATTGTGGCGATGGAACGCTCTACTTTGTCGGATCGTTGTGTGGATAATTGAATGGTTGGTATGCGATCGACGAAACAGAAATTCTGGCAAAGAAAGAGCAATTAGGTGAACATTTTACTGAGGCGGAATGACTCAAATACAGAAGGCAGACTTACTTCACTTTACTGGATACCAAAGGTGGATAAGTTTAAGTTGTCACACAGCGAGTTTGGAAGGCTAGGGGAGCTCCTGAGTGACGGTGCTGTACCGAACGGAATGCAGGCCTTCTGGCGGATGGCGAACCTTCTGATCTAGATTTGCTACCACCATTGTTGCGAGTGCGACCAGTGCTAAACCTGCTTTGACAAGTTCTCGAGCGGGTTGTTTGTACTGTTGCTATCGTAGCAACAGTGGGTCTATAGCGTTCACGATGACTTGAGCTATTGTTCTTCTTGCAGTGGGGCGCTCGTTGTACCTATTCTACATCAAAAGACAATATTTGCCACAAGATAATGGAAGGCTAGGAGTCCTAACGGATTGATAGCCACGGTAAGAAAGGGAAAAGAAAGGACAGAAGGATTCGACACCCTTACCTTTGTTGGATGTTGACGGTAATGTCAGCGTACCATCCACCAAGAGTACATTGATCTCGCTCAAACATGCGTTCCATATTGCGGATAAATGAGTAGGTGCATTACAAGGGCGTATCTAGATTTGAGGGTTGTTGTTGCCAGCGGGTGAGGATCGTCCGAGAGCAAGGACCAGGCAAGAACGCTTTCCTGATCACGGCCCGGCGCCCGGTCCACTGACGTCATGATCGGCGTGCTGTAACGTCCCGCATGGGCCACTTGGCCTTTGGTTTTCTATTCCCCAGAAGGTCTCTTTTCCATCTGTTCTCCCTGTATATACACTACTGAACTCAGTCGCACAGACCTTCCGTTTAGCAACGATAACCCAATTTCGAGCGTCAAACGCAGCGTGCATCCAAGGTTAGTCGTAAATTATCTTCTACGCTCCTCAGCATTTACAACACCGATTCCCTCCACACTTCTTCGTGAGAGACCCCATCACTTGCCACCTGAACCTGGGCGTTCATTCACTTGTCATTTGCGGAGAAGAGTTCCCAGGAGAGCAATGTATCTACCATGAAGAGGCTGTGAGTGAATCTGGCCACCTTACCTCCTTTCCGTCACCATCCCACCACCAGTCGTCATCGCAGGCTAAATTCCCGCACGGATCTCGACATCCTGAGGCAGACAGGGCGAAAAAACTTTCCGGAAGCCCCTGTTAGGAGGATAACTGCACGGTTGCCACCAACATGTCGAGTGAGCAGTACAGCATCTCTGCTTGTCTCAGTCGACTGACCGTGCCAAATAGATCGTCCAATGAACATTTTGGGGAGGTCGCAGAACACGCAGGTCGAGAACCTGAACGCATATCAGGTCGAAGGAGGTTACCATCTTCACGCTGGCCAAGTAAAGGCTGAAGACAAGAGTAAGCGTTTCACTACACAGCTTGATGGACTCTGCGACCGGCACTGATTACAGTCCAGGTCTGTACGAACTTCTTCAACCCATAGAAGATGCGTCCCATACCCGAGATCGGAAACGATCGCCTCCAAACTCCGCCTGTACCCGAGGAACGAGGGTCGAGGTAGTCAAGAATGTTACCACTTGGACGGCCGACAATATCTCGGCCTCCGACGAACCTCACGTTCTCTGGATGCACGGATATGTTGGGAGTGGCAAGTCCGCCATCTCTCAAGAGGTGTGCGAAAGGTCCGAACGGCAGGATAGGCCTGTCGTAAGCTTCTTTTTCTTTAGGAGTGCGGGTGATAGAAGCCAGATCTGGAGGCTTGCCACAACTCTGGCTAGCCAAATGGCAGAGGTGATTCCTGAGACAGAACCCTTCGTCCGTGCCGCTGTGAAAGCGAAGCCGGCTCTGCTGCAGCAGGACGAGGCGGGCGTTTCTGTACAGAGTCGGATGCGATGCTTAGTTTATGCACCATTCAGAGCGGCCGTTCAACGGGGAACTGGTGTCATAACTTCAGCTCGCTTGGGAGGACCATCGGAAGAGGCCGTTCAAGGAGCAACAACGATTCCGGCGTTGGCAAGAGGCCCATTCCTCATCGTACTGGATGGGTTGGACGAATGCGACAACAAAGATGAAGTTCAAGAACTTATCGACGGCATGCTTGCTTTTTTCGATGATAACCCGTTCATTCCTCTTCGGATTTTTATCACGAGTCGGGTGGAGCAGCACATTCAATCGCACTTGGATGTTCCCGGGGTTCGTTTGGACAACCTTGTCGATCATTGCTCCGACGCCGATATCACCACCTTCCTTGACATTTTGCTCAAGAATGAAACGAGGCGGAACCCTGTTATTCGAGCATACGTCTCGGAACACAGGGAATGGCCAGAGGCCTCTGAGTGAGCAGTTAACAATGCCTTGCTGCTCCGTCGATTCAACATAAAGAACGGGTCCCCTTCGAGGGTGAGGCGCTTGAGCTGGAACTTTCCCTGGTCTGTATGAATCTTCGTCAAGTGGCGCCCGGGTTTGGGGTTTGGGATATACAGCGTTGTAGGCGGTGCCGTGGGTAGATAGTGACAAAGTCTTGAGCTGCGGCAACCCATTCAGAATAACCTCCGCCATCGGCTATGTGATGCAGTACGTACCCTCGGCCGACTTTATCGAGGCAGATAGCATCGCTACTTCCCGAGATGGCGGGTCTGACGTCCTTGGCAGTGGCAATGCCTGCGCCCGTGAGGGTGGATGACTTCTTATGAGCTCACCAATAATTGTTGGTTGAAATAGGCCTTGATATACTCTCTGAGAGAAGAACTCTGGTCCCTGTTTGACATTGAATCTCAGAAGACGAGGTCCCTCAAGCTGACCGTGGACGAGTCCCCGGGGAGGGAGATGGTTGGAGAACGTAATTGTGCGTCTCCTTCGCATGCTCGAAGGCTTCATTTTTGGGGTTTCAATGCATTTCGTGAGGGAAGGGATATTTAATTGAAACTCACACTTTGGTTTACTTCCCTCGGTGGATACCATGTCGGTACGGTGTTGTCAACAAAGCTCGAAGCGTTCAAAACGTTCAAAACGTTCAAAACGTTCAAAACGCTGGCTGCGCTCACGTAACTTTCTACCAACCCGAATAGTGACGCTGGATATTCGGCGATTAAGCTGTTGATCGGGATTCCCACGGCAGCTTGTGTCACCGACCTGGTTGCACTGGTGTGCTCTTGTTGGACCCACTGCCCCTCCTCCATGAAGTTCTTCTAGCCTCTTTCTCTACTCCCTGCTGCTTTTATATTCCTCCATATTTTCCTTCTCTTCATATTTCATGACTCAATCCATCCAAATCACCATCTCAGGTCCGTCGTGCTTGCATCAGTCCCTAGCGCTAGTTCTAACCTCGTCGACGCGCGATCGGTGAGGCGGCGAAGACGCAGGAGACGTCAAATTTCATAAACACCATTGGATCTCTCCAGAGATGCATTGGCCGCACCCTCAACGACCCCCAGATCCAGAACTAGGAGAAGAAGTTTATCAACGCAAAACTGGTTGACGTCAATGGAACCGTTGGAACCGAGGTACGTGGCCCTCTTACAGCTTTTGCTGTTGTTTAGGCGCTTACGACGGCGGCGCCGGCGATGAACAGGTCGACTACGTCGGAGAAAGACACACCCAGCTCGTCGGCCTGTACTTTGGCAAGCTGCGCGATATCGCCTCCAAGGAGCTCAAAGTCGGTGTCAGCGATATCGTGATCGCCGTCCCCGGATGGCACACCGATATCCAGAGGCGGGCTCTCCTGGACGCTGCTGCCATCGCCAACCTCAACGTCCTTGGTCTCATCAACGACACCACCGCTACCGCTCTCGGATACGGAATCACCAAGACCGATCTCCCGGACCCCGAATCCCCGCGACATGTCGCCTTTGTGGATGTCGGCCATGCCACCCTCTCCGTCTCCGTCGCCGCCTTCTCCAAGGGCCAGCTGACCGTCCTCAGCACCGCCTACGACCAAAACCTGGGAGGACGCGACGTCGACTACGCCCTCGTCCAGCACTTTTCCAACGAGTTCAAGGGCAAGTACAAATCCCAAGGCCGTCTTCCGCCTTACCGCCGGCTGCGAGAAGCTCAAGAAAGTCTTGTCCTCCAACAGCGAGTCCGTGATCAAGTCGAATCCATCATGAACGACATCGACGCCAACTCGAAGCTGAGCCGTGAAGAGCTCGAGGAGCTTATCAAGCCCCAACTCGAGCGTATCACCGCCCCCATCCATGAGGCTATCGCCGCCTCTGGGCTCACCCTCGACCAAATCCACAGCGTCGAGCTCGTAGGTGGAAGTACCCGTGTCCCAGCTACCAAGCAGAAGATCCAGGAGGCGTTTAGCGGCAAGCCTCTTTCGACCACGCTTAACCAGGACGAAGCCGCCGCGCGAGGAACGACGTTTGCATGCGCGATGCTCTCCCCCGTCTTCCGTGTCCGAGAATTTCACGTCCACGATATCAACCACTATCCTATCAAGGTCCGCTGGGACGCCAGCCCTACGGATCCTGACGACGACACCGAGCTGCTTGTGTTCCCTGCCGGCAATGGGCTGCCTTCGACCAAGGTCCTTTCGTTCTACCGCAAGGAGCCGTTTAGCATTACGGCGGAGTATGCCACGCCGGACAAGTTGCCTGGTGGGATTAACCCGTGGATTTCCAACTTTACGGTGAAGCAGGTTCCCCCGAACCCTACCGGCGACTCGAGTTGCGTCAAGGTCCGCACGAGGCTGAACTTGCACCGGATTATGTCGTTTGAGAGTACGTATGTGGAGGAAGTGGAGGAGAAGGAGGAGCCGGCGCCTCAGCCTATGGAGGTTGATGGTGCTGCACCGGCAGCGGACGACGCTGCGCCTGCGCCTGCTCCGCCGAAGAAGAAGAAGGTGGTGAAGAAAAAAGAGGTTCCGTTCGTTGCGACGAATTCGGTAGGGTTTTCTCTTTTATGGTCATGTATTGTTGCTGAAGTGTTTGTTAGGTTTGTCACCATCACGGACCGGTTTCTGTCTGAGCTGGGTCCGGGTACGTTGGGGCAGATCGAAAAGGGCCAAGACAATAGATTCAAGAATCTCATACGGGCGGATGCGGTACATCCAAATCAAGGTGAGCGCGATGATCCGAATTTATGGACTTGAATTCACCTCTGGTGATAGGTCTGGCCACCTGAAGTCTTTGAGGAAGGAGCAGAATTCATAGAGTCACTGTTCAAGGCCTACGTCGATAGCCATGGCCAACGTCTCAAGGTTGCTTTCGCCGAAACCCTCCTCTCGTTGCTGCCTGTCCGTGTCGATGAATTATCGATTGAGGGTTTTGACTTCACCGCCTGCCGCTCCGAATTCCCCGGACGATGGGTCGTCGTCAAAAGCCCTCAAACGTCTGAAACCATCGCTCTTCCGATATCGCCTCCACCAACTTTGCCTACTCTTCGGCCTTCGGCCTTCCATCGCATCACAACTCCTTTTATCGCGAGGACCTGCACCGCCGAGTCTTTATGGAAGATGTTACCAAATCTCTCTTACATTGCACTTTCCGAATGCAACCCATCTTATACTCGATCACGCCAGCCGAGCCAGAATATGGTGACGACATAGGAGATACATTGCCTGCCAGAGGCGAGCGAATTTTCGGCCAGCCTTACTCGCTACCTTCCAGCTCCATCCTTCTGACAGTCGGTGCAATCGTCGTTGAAAGTGCCGCAACCCGGCTATTCCGACGGAAGTTCTATGAAGACAATGGGTTCATCCGGGGATCGTGGTTCGATATTGCAGAGGCGTCCTTTGGGCTTATGCTCTTCGTCGAGTTCCCGATCAAGATCATCGCCGACGGGTGTGTTTTCACCCCGAATGCCTACCTGCGAAGTATCTGGAACGTCCTCGACTTCGTCATAAAGATCGGGATTATCGTCAATGTCACCACTGGCCCCATCTTCGTTGGTGGTTTGTCCTGGATAACGAGGTCGCTCCAGGCATTGCAGGCGTAGCGGCTGATCACCCTCATCGACAGGATGCGAAACACCTTCCAGAACCTCATCATTTCCGGCGCGATTCGTATTATGGATGCGGCTGTCTTGGCGATCCTGTACATGCTTCCGTACACCGTTTGGGGACTCAATATCTTTACTGGACGGATGAACTCGCGCAATGACGGGGACGTGGATGGCCTATAATAGGGGCTTGTGTCAACGAGTACACGAACACGGTGGTTGGAAATTCGTTTGCGTTTCCTGCGCCGAGAGCTTGGGACAATCCGTCACCGTCGACGTCGTTCAATTTCGATACGTTCAGGTCGTCGTTGCTCATCTTGTTTGAGATTGTGTCGCTGGAGGGGCGGTTTGATGCGATGAATGTGGCGACGAGTATTACTGGGCCGAACGAGCAGCCGCAGACGAATGCGTCGCAGCTCAACGCGATCTTTTTCCTTTCTACAACCTCCTCGTCATCTTGACAATCTTCATCAGGTATGCTAGATTTCGTTTGAACTTTTGCATTGAGTTTGACTGACACGTATCGTGCGTTTTTCAGTATTATCATTGGGAACTTCAGTTCGAGGACGGGCTCTGCGTTCTTGACACGGGCTCAACGCGAGCGGATCGACCTCCAGAAGCTGTTCAAGCGTCAGAAACCGTCGAAACGCCAAGAGGAGACCGACGAATCGATTCCGGTCGTGGTGCTTTGATCGGGCTGTGCAGAAACATGGGTGGTGGTCTCGAGGGATGACGGTCTTGTTTATCCTCCATATCATTGCTCTGATGTTGGTGCTCTTTCCGCTGTTTCATGAGCGTTCGTTGACGATGCTTCTAGGAGTCAAGCTTTCTCGAACAACGAACTCGCTGAGAGGCTGAGAAGTGAGTCTTTCATGTGTCGCATATTGTCTCTTTGAATCTTAACAGCCTTTTAGATTCCTTCTTCCTTGTACTGATGGAATTCTACATCCTCGACGTCCTCGTACGGCTGTTCGGTCTACGCTGGCGGAGCTTCAAAGCCAACGGATGGAACCTCTTGGATCTGGCGGTGGCCCATGGCAGTTTCATCACCCTGCTCATTGTTCAGTTTGGTCACAGTGGGTTCGTGATCAACCAGCTCCAGAAGTTGTTCCTTGTCAGCATTGCGTTCAAGTTTGTTCTGAGGACGAATAGTTTGAACACGTTGTTCAAGACTGCCGTGTATTTTCTATGTCGACTGGTCGAACGATTTGAAGTGGCTAACCTGGGTCCGCATATAGATCGAGTTTGCCCGTGATCTTGAGCCTGTTGGGTCTTTGGTTGATCCTGTTCATATTCTTCGGGATCCTGTTCGTCGAGGTGTTTGGTTTGACGAAGTGGGGTGGGGGAGAGAGTCGAAAGATCAATTACTCTTTCCGGGCTCAGCGCTCGTTATGCTGGCTTTCCAGAGTACAGGGTGCGTTCGTTCGTTCGCCCTCAATTTCTTCTCTTTTCTCGTCGCGACCACCTGTCTCACTGAGTCTGTTCTAGGGAGGGGTGGAATCAGTATATGCACGATTTGTATGTTAACCCATTGCATGTTTGATTTCACTGGAACTGACACTTGCTTGCTTTAGCGACCTGACATACCCCCGGTGCACCAACTCGTCGTCCACTCAAAACATATCAGACTGCGGAAGTACGGCTTGGGCTTTCGGACTCTTCGTCGCTTGGAATATCCTCAGCATGGTATCTACAGTCCCATCCCTCTCACTAACCGTTGTCCTCATTCGACCCTTTGCAGTACATCTTCGTCAACATATTCACTGGTGCTATCGTCGAAAACTTTTCATACGTGTTTCAAGCAGCTGGGAGCGGTGCCAAGTCGACCACTCGTGAGGAGATGCGGTCGTTCAAGAAAGTGTGGGCGGAGTTCTCGAATCCCAAGACGGGCCATTTGGAGGGGCATAGGTTTACAGCGTTTTTTAACGTGAGCGTCCCTTCATTTATTCCTTCCCTTATTTTCCTCTGACAAAGTTTCAATGCAGCGTTTGAGCGGAATCTTCGAAGTCCGGATCTACCCAGCAGAGTATCTCATACCTAACATCGAGTCCCTGTGCAAATCGTCGGACCCTTCGTCTTCTTCAAGCCCCACCATCACCAAATCAGTTTCTTGGTCACCAAGGGCAAGGATCGTCGACGATATCGATCTGAACAAACTCGACCATGTTCTGGACGGAGTCAACCTCGCAGAGATCAGGAGACGCAAGGCTGTTTATGCGCGGTTATACCATGAGGCGACGATTTCGCATGAACCTAGAGTGATTTCGTTCACAAATATGCTTATACTGTTGGCGCATCACAAGCTGATTGTTGATGCGGAGATGCTTGTGTAAGTCTGTCTCCCTTTCGCCACGTCCTCTCTCTGGAAGACGGTTTTACGATTGTTCGAGTAAAATGCTGACAGGAATATCTATACAGGCTCGACGATCTGGTAGTCCGAACCGAGGTCAACAAGCTGGTCACGGATCTGGTTAACCTCGATAGAGTACGGTCGTTGTTGAGGTCTCTGACCTGCCGACGGAGGTTCCTGAGGTACATTGAGCAGAAGAGGGCTGGAATGTATCAAGAGCAAGGTACGTTGGCTCTCCCTATTCATTCTTGATCTTACTTCCTATCTTTATCGTCTCCTTGTGTATCTTCCTGAACATCCCACATGCAGAAATACCTTCCATCGTCGTAGACGACACGATGCCTAACACCGATAACACTTCCCACGTCGTCTCGGGACATCACCAACTCAATGTATGGAGGTGACTCGCCTACGCCTCGCAGGTCGCACTTCAGTACTGAAGATACGAACATGAATATGGCACCATCGGCAACGTCGGCGTCGTTTGCGCTACACGAGCTCTCCCCGACGAATCCAGCGAGGTTACAGAGGGGTTCCCATTTGCGGAGGGGGAGCGACCATACTACGAATACGCTTTCGATGGTGTATTCGGAGAGTGGGAGTCTTAGGTCACCGTATGTATTTGTTACTTTGCTTTTAATAGCTGGTACAGATACTGACATGTGTTGCGTACAGGCGGTCATCGATGATCGAACAGGATCCGGATGAGATTGTGAATGCAATGCAGACTTCTGTGTGGGGAGGTAAGCGGCCTGCTACGGTGATGTCCGTCGTGGAAACGTTGGCTGATGCACTGTCCTCTGTAGATTTGATGGCTGAAGCTGCGGAGGGAGCAGCGCCGTTGCCAGGAGTATAGCATCGCCAAACGACACAAGTTCCTAAGAGGAGAAGGCATAGAGCTTCAGTGGAATTCGTAAGAGCGATGCAAAGATACACACCATTGTTGTCAAAGGTTAAACAAGCACCCAGTCTATACGCCTCGTCGTGCTAAACTGGGTATTCAGCCTTCTCGCCATGATTCCCTGAACGCCAAGGCTTGTGCTCTAACACGCGACGCCGAAGAATTACAACGCGTTATTATCAATGCGAGCCTCCGAGTTGGGAGCCCAAAAGGTAGCGCATATGCCAAGCTCAGAA
>SDEE01001004.1:0-15070 GCA_004126415.1 Candolleomyces aberdarensis | reverse complement strand
GCAAATCATGCACCAATCTACGGTGCGGTAGCGTCTGGTGGTGGTGGTGCAATATTTTGTGCACCAGATGGTGCATCGTTTGGTGCGTGTCACTGCGCCTGTTCTCTATCCTAGCAGTGGTGAACAACCGTTGCAATTCGTGCACTATCACCCTACATCAATCGTAATGATTGATGCATTCTTCCGACAGCATCAGCTGGCTCCTTTTCGTTAATGGCCATGTCCTGCAATGCCTCTTCGAAGCCAGAAGAGAGTATAAATGCATCTCAGTAGGGTACGCCGAAGTGGAGACCCGTGGATTTTTCTACTCTCAATCGACCTTTTTGCAGCCGTCCTATTGCTCAAGACTTCAGGACTCCGTTGATTATCGTCTCTCAAGCCTCCTTGATGTTTCATCGAATTCCAATGCCCCTACAAACTACGAGCGGGAGGATGCTGCTGGGGCGTCGTTTTGTCAAAGTCCACTGCCCCGCCCACTTCCAACGCGAAGACACAGTTGGTAGTGTTGTGTGGGCGTCCTCCATTCCCCGACCCGCTCCCAGCGCAAAAATAATGCTGGAAACGTAGTTCCGTCGAGTCCTGCCCCGAGAACTCGCTTGAAGATATCGATTGGACTGCCATTTCTGCACCATTGTGCTATACTCGCTTACTCAACGCGCTTACCCTCACGGGTTTCTCCTACGCGAAAAGGTAGCCACTGAGGGAGTATTTCGATTCGTAAGTCAAAATTATAAATTCGCGTTCGTTGAGTGAGGTTTTCTACCCCAGAGCTGGCGATACACTTTGGATCGTTCGACAAGGTACTATCAAAGGCCTTCTTCGCCAGAGTCATCCATGGGCTTCAATAGGTACAGCTGCCAGAATCCACTCAAGCACAATTTCTTACACTTCAGCGCACCAGTCGATGTGGTATATTGCAAATTCCGATCTCTTCATTCATAAAACGACTTCTGAATGATTCGTACATTGGACCGCAGATAATCATACGTTGAGGAATATATAGTGCTAGCCTCCGGATCCAGTCGTACAGACAAAATAGGAGCGATTACAACGTATGCGGGCCCCCAGTCCGCCTGGTCCTCTTAGCTCCGCTCGCTGCCTTCGGAGTGTCCTTCTGCGCCCACGCTGAAAACGCCCCATTGAACTCTGCAAATGTCTCGTCGCCCGTAATCGCAAAAATAACACGGTCAAACGAGAATTTGAACCTCGCATCCCGTCCCACCAGCAGTCGAGCCCACAGCCGGGCAATGACGTCCACCTTGTTCTTGAACACCCCCGTCCCGAACGTGCCCAAGACGATGTTTCGGATACCCTTCTTCTCAAAGAGATACAGGATTCTGCCCATTCGTTCTTCCATGGTCGCCTCTATTTCCACCTCCAGACTCGCTGCCCAGCTTGTCGCCATGCTACCCCCATCCGATCGCAGCTCGCCCGCGTTCACTGCAGCGCACGACACCACCTCGATTTGATACGGATCCACCGTATCTCCCTCGTCGTTCTGGAACACCACGACTCCCGGAGAGTAGACCATGCCATGTGTGTAGTACGATGATCGTTCTTGACCGGCTTTCGGTCGACTGTGCGCTTCGTAGGCCTTGTCTCGACCTGCTCCCAGCCGGCGGGTGTGCGCTTCATAAAAACGGCTGCCCTCAAACGTGGTAAGGGATGCGTACAGCGTGGAGACGCGCGCTATCGACTCTTCCTGTGCCTCGGCTCCGTTTATGAACCCCCCTCCCGGCTTTGTGGCAGAGGCAAAGTTGAGCACCCCCGTTTGAGGAGGTGCTCCCTCGTAGCCTTGGAATCGGTAGGAGTTCGAGAGGATGCGCGCCGCGTCCAATGTGGTGATGTTAAGTATCGATAAGGATACCTCGGTTGAGTTCTGGGTGTTGATGTCTGATCTCTTCCTCCACTCTGCCAAAACCGACTCCTCTGGGAAGAACTTGGTCCTGTCGGTGGAGTTCTTGACATGCAACGGCGTGAATTTTCCTCGATACATGTATGAGTCCTTCTCAATAGTTTGGAGTGCCTTCTCTGCGACCCTTTTGTAGCGATCTCGTTGCGTCTCTGGCACTCTATAGTGTGGTGCGTGCTCCGCCCTCTCCAACGTTCCTTCACCGCCAATGTTAGTACGCCCAAGTTTTTTGGAATGAGATCCATGCTGCTTGCCTGGGTAACTGGCGTCCCTGAAGGCTTCCCTGAAGGCTTCCCTGGAGGCTTCTCTGGAGGCTTCTCTGGAGGCTTCCCTGGAGGCTTTCTTGGAGGCTTTCTTGGAATTCGAAACGCGTCGACTAGGCCACAGGCCTATCATGTTCTCCCAAGTAGAGGATAGTACCACTAGCACACCAGCTACGGCTGCGAGAGTAAAAGCAACCTGATTAGCCCGGGAAGTGGTATCGGACATTGGCAAAGAGACGACAAGGTTCGAGTTCTTGACCTTCCTTCCTTCCTCACACAGCGTGTCATGCGTGATCGTAGGTGTGCATGTTCATCACCTCATCCTTGGTTCGTCTTTTCATTTCCGTTACACACGACCTGGCTCTTTCGCCTTATCTCACCTAAACGGGATAGGGTGGTTCAACGATTGCGGATACATGCGTCTTTAAGCGCCCATCTCATGATCGATCGCTGGATATGGTCGAAGTGACCACTTGTAAGCGTTTCGATGGACGACCCATGACCAACAAAGCCCTTCGCACCCACCCCATGTTTGGAAAACGAGGTTCTAGAACAGTTGGTGAGGATCAGCAGTATAGCACGAAGCCTGAGTCAAGGCTATTGTGACGGGACAATTGTGTGTATCCTGGTGCAAGTGGTTTGGAGAATTCTGTGACACCATTCAGTACATCACGGAAACCCCTTGAAACGCGAAGAATACATAGATAGCCATGAGACGGAAGTAAACTACTTCTCAGAGTAGACTATGAGACCCAGAGGTAGGACTGCATCGGGATTGTAAACGCGCAACTCAGTTCGCGTTTTGTATGATACGACTGCGACCTGCGATTCGATCCATGCGTTGAAACTCATCAGTGGTGTCTTGTGAAAGTAGAGGTCGAAATATACACACCACATCATCGCGGACACGTTGAGATCGGGGAAGTTGTCCTTCAGCACATTCTCGCAGTCGATCCTGAGGCGCGTGAATGACTCCGACGAAGAGAAGGGCTTTGGCTGGACCTTGTCGAGTGGTGTCACTAGCTCTGGGGGAGAAATCCTCATTCAATCAACACGAACTTCAAGAGAATTAATCAAAGGGCTCACTTGGCTGCAGTTAGCGCAACAGGAACTCCCTGAGGGTAGGTGTGTCGGGAGAATGAGTTTTGCATGATGTTGCAGAAATGGCAGGTTGGTGAAGAGCACATGGTGATGCTCCCCGAGTCGCCGACGTTGCATTCACGGGTAACGGCTACCCACCCCTCAGTTTGAACCGGTCTGCTGCCGTTGAGTGAACGTTCGAGTGCAGCTCTGAATGAGAAGGGTCAATACCGGCACCCCAAGAAAGTAATTTTTAGGGAAACGTACTTGTATGTCTCGTAGCGATCTGCCACAGCGAGAGGTTGCGCAAAAAAATACATATGCTGCGCTACCACCTTTCGCTGGGACGTGGTTTCCCATCCAGTTTGAAACTGTTTGTGATCTAATGTGTAGCATGTCTTCAGTTTACAAATATCCAGTAAGACGGGATGCAGAGATGCAACGCATGCTCACACTTTTCAAACAAAAGGTGCCCTCTTGGCATCTCTGTGAGTGCTGGAGCCCAGCGAATCATCGCCTCCTTGCAGTGATCAGAACAGTATGGTCGGTCACGAAGCACTGGATTTGTCCAACAGGCGAGACAGCTGCTACAAGTGACGACGACAGCTAGATTTCACGATTAGGGCGAGTCAGTTGTGGGGTAACTTAAGCTTAGGAAGCCCGTACCGTCCGCCAGCGTAGCTTTGGCTTTATGCTCGCACGCAATTGAGCAGTAGTTCCCTGATCCAGCCGCAAGCTTGGGACGCTTCTTGCAAACCTAGGATCCATCGTCAATGTGAGGCCGACCGATGCGTGTGGTCGATACGTACGGTGCACATCCCACCTGAGGACTTTACTGGGTCGTATTTGGCAGCGCAACGGAGCCCGCATGTGGGATATACGTGTCCTGAGGAAGCGTTGACATGTTTGGGACGAGCATGGCACACCTATATGCGCGAGGGTTCAGATCGTCGTTCGAGATAGTAGAGGTGAGAAGGAACTACCTCGCAAAATCCCGGGTAGCTCGAAGGCCGACCTGACCCCCAGGCTTCTCTCTCCTTCTGTTTTTCCAATTCGGCGGCGCAAGTTAGCCCGCAAGTGGGATAGGATTTCCCGTTCTTTGAATAGGGCGGCTTTTGTTTACAGACCTTTGAGCGGCGTTAGCCAAGAAGGTCGTTGAGGAAACATGGGCTCGTGAACTTACAATGCACAATCGCGGAGTCTGGGGCCGCTGGTAGCTGTAGCCATTCGACTTTGGGAAGGTGTCCTGTGGCTTCCAGGAACCTTCAGCGAACGCCGAATGAGAAGCGTGAGGCGATCCCCGGAAAATGTGAGCTCTCGATTCTGAGGCTGACCACGCAGTTTTGCTTGAAGGGCACGGGCGCGCTACCGCTTCAGTGTAGAGCGTCGTCGGTCGGGGGTAAGGGTCATTCTGAGCCCGAATGCCTTTGCCTTCAATGCCCGAGCCCAACATCGGCGAGGACTTTGAGCCGAACATCTCCATGTCACCCGAGACCGCAGAGTCAAAGGACTCTTCGGAATCCACCGACATATCATCATCAGATAAAACATCATCCCATTCCCGAGAGCGCAAGAGTCCGTTTCGATCTTCCGGTTCGTCAGGCAGTTGAGGGATACTAGTAGGAGGCTGCGCATGGGGTTGACTAACGCCAAGAGATGGAGGATGAGAGGCGTGGGAAACGGCTGCGCCCTCCTCGACCGTCGCGCCGCGATCATGCTCAGGGCCATGGCGGACTGAGCCGTGGGAGGCAGCGACCAATGTTGTTTCGTTAGCATTGACGACGTTGAATTGTCTAGAAGCATGGCTTGCAGTGGCAGCAGAGGTATCAAAGGTCTCGGCTGGGGTAGCAGGCGGTCCACGGCTACGAAGAGGAAGAGGAGACGTCGGACTCGCTCCTGACGTCCTTGGGGCTATGTACAGCATGATGATACTTGTTAAGTCAAGTCGACCAGATGTCGTCCTTTTAAAGTATTCATAACAAGGCAATCGTGACAGAACTCGAGAAGAAGGGTAACACGACCACCCCTCGTGTTTGTTGCAAACCAAGCTCTGCTCAGAACGGTTTGCTTGCTGGCGTCTATCATGGCGGGCTACGCACTGTCACACACGGTTTGCAGCATATATAATGTGCAGCCCAGGGTGCCACCCCCGCCCCGTGCCTACCTTTATTCTCTGAGCTCAAGTCCTACTAGCCAAGATGGCTTCAAAGCGTTATCCCTACCCTACTGAATTGGACTCGGATGATGAAGGCTCTATTGAGTATGACTGGGAGGATGACAGTCAACTCAACGACGATGATCTGGCTTATATCATTGGCCGTCTCCAGCTCGAAAAGGCCGGTGCTGTATCTGGTACGCCTTCTCCCTGATACTTCTCTGTCCCCAACCTACCTCCAAGTCGCGCAGTAGGCCGTTTGTGTGTTGTAAGTCGTTTATCCTTCCTGTAGTGTGCAGCCTTTGTCTTATTTCTCGCAGGTGTGTAGACGCAAACCTCCATACAATAAGAATGGTAAATCTTATCCTACCTGCGGGCTCACTTGTGCGGCGCAGTTGCCGTCGTCTGTCCCCAGTAGCCCGAGCAGAGGCACCCCAGGTAGATCCGGATCTTCCAGTAATGGAATGAATCGCAAGCCTTGGCGTGCAATGAGCCAGCATGTGTTAGACTCCTCTTGGGGGCCCCGGTTTCGTCCACAGAGGGGGCCTCGACCTAATCAACCGCTTTGCGTGGTAGGTTTCTTACAACGATATAGTACGTCTATTCGAGTTGGCTAAGAAAACATTCGATTATAGGTCTGCAAAACGCGCGCTGTCTGTGAAGACTACGTGACCTGCGGTCTTACCTGCATCGAGAAGCTCTGCAAAGATGGTCCTACAGACACCACCATGTGCAACGTACGTGGACGTGGCCTTGTCCCTTCCGACGGCATGTTTCTCTAATTCTTGGCTGCTCAGTATTGTCATAAACGCCCAAAGACTGACGGCAAAGATCAATGTGGTCAGGCGTGTGCTGACAAGGCCAAAATCGCCTGCTTGCTTTGCAAAGTTCGACCGAAGAACGGAAGGTACCAGCTTTGCGGGAAGACCTGCAAGCGCATCGCGACGAAGTCGACCCCTCTTATCATCGAGATTCCGAAAGATCATACGACTTACGAGATGGGTACAATACCTTTTGTATTTTACCAGAGTTATACACCTGACCTTCTTTCGTGACAGTCGAGAACAAATTCAAGAACAGCTGGACGGCAGGGGCCTCTAACCCACTTCCGACGATCAGCAAGATCTTTAAAATCATTGAAAATGATGATTTCCTCAAGCCGTACGACCAATACAGGTTCGTCATTTTCTTTTCATAAGATGTTTTGATTCTCAATCGCGACATGGCATTATTTCTACTATTAAGGCGACGGGTGGGCCCAGGAGAAAGCTATCGGTATCATGGAACGGGTCGCCAATGCCAACTCGGGGCGTCGACAACGACGCTTTGTACGTCGACGACTTGTCCTGTATGCAATATTCTCAAGACCTCCTTCAACGTTAGCATCGCCAAGACTAGCGGAGCGTCAGTTCAGTTCCTTACCATTTGGAGAGTAAATTCGCTCATGACAGTATCCATCGGTATAGATTCGGGGCGGGGGTCTATTCCTCGTCGGCCTCGAACAAGTAAATTCTCTACTCGCTTAGTCGGCTGTTTCGTGAGCTGATACCACATGGCAGAGCCTACAGCTACTGCGGACCGACCGGTGCCCTGCTTCTGACAAAAGTCGTGCTGGGAAATATCAGAACAGTTAACGGCTGGAACGAGGTTATGAGTTGCCCTCCCGGCAATGATTCTGTACGTTACCTCAACTTTGAACTCAACGTACGCTAATATATTGGTTTATAGGTCGTCTTCGATCGCAAGGTTGGGACTGTCTCCCTGAATGAAACCATCGTCTACTCCAACGACGCCATTCGACCTGTCTTTTTAATTATGTTCTAGTACAAGTCTACGCGAGTCGGGATATCCTGTACATATGGCAGCTTCTTCATACTATCCTTTATGCATCAGCATTCTTAGCGCTTGATGTTTAACCCCTGATTTTGCGACCCGAGTCGTGGACAGTCGCAGGTCGCGGTCATCTCTTGAGCTTCACCCCTCACTTCCACGAGCTAGGACGCGAACTGAGTTGCGCGTTTACAATCCCGATGTAATCTTCCCTCTAAGTCATTGAATCTGCTCTGAGTAGTTCAGTTTCCATCTTGTAGCTATGTTTACTCGCCGTGTTTGTGCTTTCAGAGGTCTGGTGACTCGGACCATACCCGTCGTTAACAGCGCAGCATATTATGAACCCATCTTTCAACAAGGAGCACTCCTTTGGTCCTCACGATCGCCCTCACCCTCGGCTCGTGGTATATTGTGGAGCTTTCACGAGCGTCCTTGAGCTTCCCGAGCATGAGGTTCCAGTCTGGAGGCTTCGTGATTCCTGCGTGGTCATGAGTCGTGCAAGCTAGGCAAGTACTGTTCTTTCACAGTATCCATTTGTGGCAAGATAACAGAGCAAGAAAGGGCAGGCTAATGTCCATCGTCTACGGCGCAAACCAGTGGAACATTCCATCTTTCAACAAGGCAACTGACTCTTGCTGTCACGATCGCCACTCTTTACTCGTGATACACTGCGGAACTTTAAAGATGCCTTTGGGCTGAGTCGCCCAAACATGGGGTGGTGCCCAAGGGCTCGTGAATGACTCGGGGTTTCAGCAGACGTCGTTCTTTTCAAGTATTCATTCATGACAAGATAACAGAGGAGCCAGGTCAATGTGACCATGCCTTGCGCTTGTTACAAACCAAGTGCTGGTAGAACGGTTTGCTTGCAAGCGTCTACCGCGTACTCGCACGATTTGCGTGCATATAATACACACCCCAGAATGCTTCCCTTTCCGTGGTGTCTGCCTTTGTTCTCTGAGCTCGAGCCTTGCCAGCCAAGATGGCTTCAAAGCGTTTTCCCTACCCTTCTGAGTTAGACTCAGATGACGAGGGCTCTATTGAGTACTACGACTGCGATGATGACAGCCAGCTTGATGACGATGATCTGGGTTACCGACGCCGTGACCATCTTCAGCCCAGGAGGGCCGGTGATGTACCTGGTACGCCTCCTCCTCCCAGATACCCTTCTGTCCTCAGCTTACACTCGAATGCTGCAGCCTTCCGCAAGCCACCTTCTGGCTATATAGCCGTCCCTGTGTGTGTTGTAAGTTGCTCATCCTTTCCTCGCTGTGTGTGCCTTTTGTCATAGAGTCTCGTCAGGTATGCAAACTTAGGCCTCAATTCAATCAGAACGGTAAATCCTATCCTACGTGCGGGCTGACCTGTGCGTCGAGATTGCCGCCGTCTGCCCCCAGTAGCTGGAGCGACCGAAGCGGTCATAGAATTCCTCGCGATGGGATGTATCGTTTGTTCAAGCAAGCAATGGGTCACTATCTGGCGACCAGCTCTCGCTCACCAGTTCCTCAAAAACATAAACCGCTTTGCGTGGTACGTTCCGTGACAAAAATTTCTCTAGGTCAGTTGAGAACCCTGTCAATTATAGGTGTGCAAAAATCAGACTGTCTACAAGGACTATGTGACCTGCGGTTCTACCTGCATCGAGAAGCTACACAAAGACGGCCCTAGCGACACCACGGTGTGCACTGTACGTGGACGCTAGCTTGCTTGCTTTTGTCGGCGTGTCTCTCTAATACTCGACTTTGTCTAGTATTGCCATCGACGCCCAAAGTTTTCAGGCAAGGAACAGTGCGGCCGGACATGCGCTGACAAGGCCAAACGTGCCTGCCTGCTTTGCAAGACTCGACCGAAGAATAAGAAGTACCACTTTTGCGGGAAGACGTGTAAAAGCATCGCGACCAAGTCGACCCCACTTATCCTTGAGATTCCGAAAGGCCATATCACTTACGACATGGGTACTATTTCTGGCCCTCCTTCCTCAATGACGGCCCACTGACCTTCTGCTCTGAAGTTGAAAACAAGTTCAAAGGCGGGTGGAAGGTGGGCACTCCACCTGCAATCACAAAGATATTCAAGGTCATCGAGAACGATGCGTTCCTAAAGCCGTATGACGCCTACCGGTTCGTTCGCTCACCATACCATCCAATATACTGGTAAACCCACCATTCCATATAGAAAAAGGGTCGGGCCAAAGGAGAACTATCTGTACCATGGAACAAAGCGTCAATGCCAATTTGGCGTGTCAACGACGAAGCTATGCGCGTCTGCTAGTTGCGCTATCTGCAATATTTTGAAGACTTCTTTCAAAGTCGAGATCGCGAACCCTGGGGGAACGTAAGCATTTTTCCCTCCTCCTTCCTGTCGTACTCGGCATATCACTTACTGTATTTATTTCTTGCATAGCTTCGGCCAGGGCATCTACTCCTCATCAGCCTCGAGCATGTAAGTCACTCTTCTAGTGATCCCTCATATACTCCTCGTCAACGAACTCTGTCCAGGGCTTTCGGCTATTGTGGTGCCGGTGGCTCCATGCTCTTAAACAAGGTCGTGCTTGGGAAATCCTTTCAAGCGAGCAGCGGGATTAAGAACTGCCCTCCAGGAAACGACTCTGTTAGTTCCCCATCGTCATTTCCATTCTTATCCCACTCATTCGTACCATTCTCCAGGTCGTCCACGATCCCCAGGGTTCTTACAACCAAACGATCGTTTACAACAACGACGCAGTCCGCCCTGTATTTCTGATCATGTTCCAGTAATATCTTTCTAAGTGAGATTCGTCCTCTAGCATATCGTAGTCTCTGCCGTCCTGCAGTAGTTATCATAGGCCTTTGTTGCCCTAGTGTCATTGGCAGCCCATTTTCATCTCACTAATTCATGTTCGCCAGGCCTCGAGTTTCGATCCACAGGCCCCGGGTGGATCCAACGAAACGATCTCATCCACCCCGTACTTTTTATTTTCCCTTAGGTGTCTTGTTGACGAGTATTTTGGACGAGTAGAACTCATCCTGTATATCACATTTTCTACGGCAATGCACGTATCAGTTAAAGGGCCAATTTCCTGGATATATCATGAATCAACCAATTGCAAGTATGAATATTTTTCGTCCCAGTCAAGAAGACATGTTTCTGGCACGAGCCACCCCTATGAGTGAAAAGGGGGGAGGAGCATTATTGCTGTTTTCAAAATTGTTGGCGCGGCCGCGGAAACGCACGCAAACACAAAATCCGCGCGCGATTTGGGTCGTCGATTGGGGCACTCCATAGCTCAACAACGGGTGCACGAATCGCCACGATTTTAGATGTGTTCGAAAGCGTGAATCAATTATAATGTATTAGTGTACTTTTTTCTCTCATTAAATTATGCTTTCTCCTCAGGCTGGATGATCGTCACGAAGGAGTTCAATTTGCCCAACTGCAATTCATTTGCATGCTCAGCAAGGTCTGTCGTCCCAGAATGAAATTAGAAGGTCAGCATGCTAGTAAAACAAAGCTCTAAATTGATTTTGAAGAGGTTATGTGCCCTGATTGAGTTGGGATGGAGCCGCATCTGACACCGCACTGTTATTGACTCGTGGTGACGCTGCCTCTTGTTCTTGCACTGTCAGCATCACGGCCCATAGCTCTTGTCACATCCATGCAAACATCTTTCTCAACCTCTCTCCTTGCCTATGGCACGGAACAAGGGTTTCATGACACGGAAGGGTTTGAGATCTGCTGACCTGCGCAGCCTACCTCTGAACCTCTAGCTGACCTGGCTTTTATTTAGAAATTGCCTTATTTTTCTACACTAATACATTCTAATCGATCCAGGCTTTCAAATGCATCTAAAATCATAACGATTCGTGCACCCGTTGTTGAGCTGTGGAGTGCCCCAATCGACGACCCAAATCGCGCGCAGATTTTGTGTTTGCGTGCGTTTCCGCGGCCGCGCTAACAATTTTGAAAACAGCAATAACAATAACAAACATCCGACATGGCGCGGAACTTTCTGCTTCGGGATTTTTGACTGTTGGCCATCGTTTCTGAAGCCTCCATAGCCCTACCCGGTCGTAGCTCAAAGAACTTTATCAAATTCCATTGCCAGCAGTATCTTCCTGCTGGGAGCGTTGTTTCGTTCAAGTCCGCTGCCTTCTAGCCTCAGGCACTGCTGGTAGTGTTGTACTCCCCTAGTGATTTACGGGCTCGGGCTCGGCCTGAAAGCCCCGGCTTGGGCCTGGCCTGAGGGGGCTCAGGCTTGTCAAAATCATAAGCCCGGCCCTTGTCAAGGGCTTGTGCAAAGCCAGGCCCGGCTTGGGCTCAGGCCCCGGCTTTAAGACTACGATTTTTTTTGTAATGAATTACTTATTTGATTACAATTAAGTGTAGTATAATTTGTATAGCACTATTGAGGAGATCCCAGAAGGCCCAGAAATAATTGAAACACGTTGGGATTGAGCTATCAGCCTTTTAGAGAGGCGAGACGCTTCAACCACTACACCAAATACACATTTTCTGATTAAAAGTTTTCACATTTTCCCAGGCCCTACCAAAGCCCCGGGCCTGAAAGGTCCAAAAACCCAGGCCGGGCCCAAGCCTGAGCCAGGCCCTAGTGCTAAATAGCATCAGGCCCGGCTCGGCTCGGCCTAAACGGGCCCGGCTTGGGCCGGCTCAGGGCTTCAAGCCTGAGCCTGTAAATCACTATACTCCCCTGTCCCTTTAACCTGCTCCCGGCGCAAAGATCTCGCTGGAAGCGTGGTTACTTTGATGACTATCCCTGTATCAACGAAAAACTCTCATTCATTTGGGAAGCGTTAATCAGGAGTGAATTGGGGGGCAATGAGAATGGATTGTCGCAATGGTGAGAGTTCTCGAGGCTGCCACCCGTTGTCAAGTACGTGTGTAACTTGTGAGTGCAGCACGACAGAGCACTCGAGCAGACGAAGGGACGAACTACTACAGGACATGATCAAACAAGTAGAGGGAAAAGAAATTCACGTTACTAGTAATACGAGTCAAAGGGAGGTGGGTGGGAGGAAAAAGACAGAGAAGCGAGACGAAAGTACTGCGAGCACCTGTGAGAAGGGTTGATGTCCTTCTGGGTGGTGCTTGCCTGTATTGATAGGAGTCCGTGGCTATGACTGGTGGCATGTCTTATATATGGTATGGATAAAATATAATGGGAGAAAGGGACAATCGGAAATTAGCAAGAGCATGAATGATATGAAATGGGAACAATCAGGTTATTAGTCCAAGCACTCGAGCGTGGGTGGCGACGTTGACGTTACGTTAACCCTGAGCAACACCCTTGCTCAATTCTGATTGCTCCAAATGCGAAGATGTGCTGAATGTCTTCGTTGCGTTCTCCCTCGCCCCAATCTGCTCACAGCGCGAGATATCATCTGAGGGTCCATTGTTCCTTTGTTCTCCATAGCCTCCATCCAGTTCCTTGAACGTGAAGGTGTTGCTCGGGACTTCGATTCATTGCCCTCACCTCCCTGGCCCGCCCCCAGAACCAATACTCTGCTGGGAGCGCTGTTTCATCGTTTTGAATGACCTGGATATCTATCAATGGGGAGCCGACGATCGAAATTTAGCATGAAGTCACTCGCGGTGTTCTTGTTTGGCCTGTCAAAGATGTTTGAAGGTGAAACGATGAAGGGACATGTCAAAAATATCGAACATCCGTCTGAACAAGCAAAATCTCGAGGGAATGTTCTGAAGTCTGGACGGCCGTCGGAGTCGAGCAGCACCCGCAAACTACCCAATCATACCGTAGATGAGGAGGCGCTTCGGGAGCACCGCGAACAATTGAAGGGATCTGCCGTGTAAACCTGGAATATTGTAGAAAAGCTGAATGTATTCGTTCGAAACTTGGTACTTTACCTCACCATCCATCATACTGGCGTAAACATCAAGAATATAACAATCTCGACTTTATTATAGCTCTCCAGATCTCCAGACATCAAAAATACATCGCGGCAGCGTTGAATTTTAGGCTGACACGAGCTCTGAGGTGCTTGCGGTACATCTATCTCTTTACCCTTCTCATTCTTTACCGTTTCCATACTCACTTTCATCGAACCAAGAGGCACTAGACTCCGATCTTGTCACTTCCGTGTCGCTCTCCTTGTTCCACCCGCTGAAGGAATTTCCGCTAACGCAAGCATTCTTGAATCGGCATGCAACACATCAACGACCCGCCTCTAACTATCTCTAAGCAGAAGGATCCTATATCATACCTCGTGGAGAGGGTATTGTCGCTCAAATTTTAGCGTTCGAGCTACGAAGGCTTTGGTATGTGGTGGTATTATTGCTCCATCCATTCAGTTATGTTCGACGCTCGTATTCTTACTAGCCTAGACTGTACATTGCATTTCATGTATAAATGATTAGAAGATGATCAAGAATACTGGTCTAATAGCGTCATCAGAGTAGAGAATGGTCTCGTTGAGAATTCCATTCATGCGCTCGAAGATAACCTGAAAAATTAATGAATTTGGGGTGTTGGATCGACAATGGATACCCAGCTTACAGAATCGTATCCCGGGGGACAACTCATAACCTCATTCCATCCGCTCACTTGCCTGACTCTCCCAAGTACGACCTTATTCAAGAGAAGAGCGCCATTTGGTTTGCAGTAATTGTAGGCTCTGTTTAGCAAATTTAGTGGCCCATGAGAATTTCAAACCGGCATAAGGTGATATCAGATCTTACTTGTTCGAAGCTGATGAGGTATAGACACCCATGCCAAATCTGTATCATTCATATGGTGAGCTGTACCCCAGTAATCATTGGAGGATATTTGGCTTATGCTCCGGTGGCCTTCGCAAGATCCACTCTGAAGGAAACCCTCAGGATACTACAGAGAGCACAAGAGAAGGATGTGCATAGCTGGTTCGTTGACACCCCAAGTTGACACTGACGACTGGTCCCATGGTACGTATAGCACTGCTGTGGGCCAACACGTTGTCTACATTCTTGTGCCGTCAGCCGACCAAAATACCTTTCACTTGTTCACGAAACATGAACCGATAGAGTTCATACGGCTTTTGAAAGTCTTCATTTTCGATAACTTTGAAGACTCTCCTAATTACAGGGATGGGGCGCGACTTGTCCTTCCACGCTCTCTTGAACTTCCCTTGAACTAGAGAGCGTGAAACAGCCACGATTCCGTCAGTAATAGCTTCACCAAAGAAGGGTTCGACACATACCCATATCGTAGAGCGCATGACCTCTCGGGACCTCAAGAATACACGGCGCTAAAATCATGGCAACCTTCTTGCAAGTCAAGCTGCAAAGGTCATGCCCCTCGTCTTTGGGTTGAGATTTGCAGAGCAAGCAGGCAACGTTGGCTACGCCGGCACATTCATCTCCACATTGTGGCTGGCCTTGTCGCTTTGGACGACGGTGACAAACCTGTCAACGAGGAATGAGCGTATCAGTGGTATTCCCATTCAAACTCAGGCTACATTAGCCACTTACATCACACACGCAAGGGTCACCAGAACCGCGCTGGCAGAAGATCTGGATGCAGGTAAAACTGCAGGTAACGGTGTACTCACGGCTAACAGGATAGATTCTGCAGACCTGAGATTGATCCCAGTGAGCAATAATCGAATGTATCGGTAGTACTTTATGAGAGGGGGGCTTAACTTACCACGCAAAGCCGCTTGTCATTGTAAGCCATTGATACCGCTGATACGACCGTGTTCGCTTTTTCGCGAATAAACACTCTTTTATTGAATAATCACGCATAGTTCAATACACGGTCGTGTCTATTCAAATCTCTATGTTACAAAACCCTGCTAGTCTTAAGATACCTCGCGCGGCACGAAGGATAATTATAAGAGTACA